>MU284238.1:3856-53335 GCA_022478815.1 Daldinia bambusicola
AATTTTTCGCTTACCTTCCCGTTACTTTTATCCCAAGATGTGTTTTGTAAATTTGTGGTGGTACTACTGTGCCACTTGCGGTTGTGCCTTGAACATAAGCGGCGTTGTATGTAACCCCCCCCCCCCCCCCCCTTTCCCCCCATTTTCTTTTTCTTAATGCATCATGAATATATAGGAGATAATCATAACTTTGTGTGTATTAACTTTCAATATCATAGATCTTCTGGCAGGTTGCTTGCGACTCTCGAGACGCAACGACACTCCGCTGCCCAAACCTAGTAATCGGAAGATACGAAGATCATACAGACGACTGCATAGAATGGGGCATGCATCACCTTAATTATGTTCCACAACCTTACTATCCGCCACGTGCCCGCAAAGGCGACAAGGCACCCGGGGGTTTCAAAAAGCAACAAGGAACCTCTTCAAGTAAATAGAGGCAATGGATGGATATACAGTTCTTGGGAAACACGCAGTATCTACTCTACATCAACATTTCTATAGGTACATATGTATGTGCTGGTAGAGAACCAGCCGAACATCAAGCACCTTTAGTTCATCTTCATTTCCCAACTGTATATTACTTCGACAACAGAGTCTAGGGCATTGGGCTTTTCTTCACTTAGAAGACTATATTGGACACGGTCTGGCAAATTGGGTTGGATATTTTGTTTTCTGATAGGTACTTTATCACTCAGGTAGTCATACTCTCCTTATATAGTCGACTACCTGCTCTACTCTCCTCCGTGATGATCTTGGGTAACTGTGTAATCCGAAAGTAATATAACTTTCGCTGCGACGTTAGGACACTGCCACGTCCGAAAAGTCACCCCCTTTACTGACTAAAAGATCCTCGTAGCGCTGGGCTGGCGACATGAGAATTACTATAACAATATATCCCGGCAACAGCACTCCACAGCAGAATGGTACGGTTGCTCTAGTTTGTGATTGAAGGTTATATGTTCTGGACTATAAAGCATATCGCACGAAGTGAACCGGTTCATACGTTAGTGTATTACCTAGCGAACCTAGAATTTGATATATTAGGTATTCAGCTGAAAAAAAAGATACCTATAGTTTTTCTTAAACAAGTTGCCATGCCACGACTGTTTCGTCTCCCTCATCACGTATCAAAGCAAAGATAATGTTAGCTAGTAGTTCGGATGACTATATAATATTAAGGGGTCCGTGGCACATAACGACTAAAGAAATTGGAGCCAAGGTTGAAGGCAGTAAAAGACTTAGAATACAAAAATCGAAACAAAGTCATTGTCGCATAAGTTTGAGTAAACGACATTGGGCATGGCAACTAGGACAAAGGATGCTAAAGAAAAGCTAAGCTTCGGTATAGAAATGGAATTTTTCCTAGCATGGCGCGCCGAGAGCTTTACTGGTACGGTACCTGCCCCCCCGGGCGTTCAAGTAAGCCCTGGAGCTCCTTTAGTGGTCAGGAGGAGGTGGGCGGATGTAGGCGATAGGGTAGGAGCTCTAGCTCTTATAATAGACGAAGCTTTCCAATCACCAGCAGGAACAGTTGCGCCTTTAGATAAGAATGCGGTTAACTATGGCGATATGGAGTGGAATCATCTTGAAAGGTATCGACGCTGGAGTGTAGTAGATGATGCTACGTTGAGGGCACTGCCTAAAGAGCTGGCAGATAGAAGCTATAAAGATTTCGGATGGGTTGGCGCCGAAATCGTTTCGCCGGCTCTCTGGGCTACAAACGAAGGATTCGACGAAGTTCGTAGAATGTGTGACTTTCTCCAGAAACACTTTTGGATATTTAATCCCCCCCAGGCCGGGCTTCACGTACATGTAGGCAATGGGAATGAATGGCTCCCTTTGAACTCGCTTAGACAGATTGCTGCTCTTCTCTACGCAGCAGATCCGATCTTAGCTCAGTGCCATCCTAGACATCGATACGAAAATGCGTTTTGTACGAGTCCACGTCTCTATTCTAATGTTTCTTTTGGACTGGTTAACCCTATTAATAACCCGCCTCAATCCCGTCTTCCCACTGGTCCAGTAGAAATTGAGAGGCCATCTGTATATGCTAATGTCATAGAGCGCGTACAGAACCTTTTTCATCACTTCGCTAGTCGTACTGAGCCTTCCAAGGATAATAATGTTCCTACGAGGGTCCAATTCCCCACTCGTCCAGCTACGGCTGCCTACAATCTCGATAAGGACACCGTGCAAGATGCATTGTGGGATCTCGGCGGAGATTATCAAGGTCCTCACAATGTCCAAAACTACGAGCCTGTTCCGATGGTTACTGCCGTTGGCGAAATCCTTAAGTCGGCGGATAGGCAATCCATTGCGAGGATGATGGGTATTGGCCCGAGGAGAGGCGCATACAGCTTTGCGCAGCTCCAAAAGGAGGCGAAAAGAACGATTGAGTTCCGTCAGGCCGCCAGCACGGTTGACCCGATTGAAGTTGTCACTTATGCAAGAATTGCTGTAGGTCTTTGCCAGTTTGCTGCAAGCGCCAGTCATAATGATCTAATGCAAATCATTCTTGACTGTGAAATAGCAGAGGGAAATCCTTCGTGGTTCGACGTTTACGATCTCCTTGCCGAGGTAGGTCTCACACCTGAAGCTAAAATCATGCAAGCAGTTCTATCGGGGACCCTTACCGACGACATGCGAAGAGAATATTGGTTGAGCCGGAATCATGCACCAAGGTTATAGTAGCCGCCTACAATCATTCTTCTCTAATAATACGGTAGAAGGTAGATTTTTGGGTTCAATATAATTTCTCACGAACTTCATAGGTAACTTATGTACAAGTAAGGATAGGTATAGTTTACCCCTCCTACTCCTAACGACTGTTTCTTGAGTCAACGTTTGTTGATTTAATTCAGGCCAACTCAGCTTCATCCATATTCCTGACAAAAAGGCTATACCATTGCACACCTTTAATATGCGCGAATATGCTAAGCTTCTCATCAACTGTATGTACTCCATCAAGTCCTTCCTGCTCGGGATCCCACCCAGGGCCGTAGCGAAAGATGTGCTTTGTTAAGTCCCAGTAATACCTGGTGTCGGTGTTTCCTGTCATAATTCCTGGCGAGACAAGAAGCTTTTCACCATAGAGAGCCCTGGTGGTACCAGAAAGCACCGAATATGGTGTCACTCCATCAACAGACGTTGGAGTTACTGGCGCAGGTTCTAGCGTGCCAACCTTCGAGGTAAGCTTGAGGGTGATAGACCGGGGCGCTTCCGGCTCATCGTTAAATGCGTGGACCGTGAGATTATGCTTATTAGCGATCTTTTCAGCTATCTTTACGAGCTTATTCTGCACATCGGATGGATGGTCGCCGACATTGACTCGGTGGTTGACGAGAACTTGAGTACGTTCCGGGAGTGCGTTGCTCTTGACGCCTCCACTTATTATGTCGGGTGCCACGGATGTGGTGAATAAATATTTAACTAAATCGCCTGCTTTCGCAGCCTCTAAAGCTAGCTTGTCTTTCTTAGAGCAGGTTTTCCCGTCGTGGGACGGAAGGAGTTTCTTTAGCTTGGATGGGAATTCGGGACTATGAGCTGCGCCGCATTGTAAGAGACCAAGGAAAGGGTTGGTGGAATGCAGATGCGGCTCGTACTGATTGTCTAAATAGCGATCCACGGTCAGTAAGTACTCAAAGAAACCTTCTTCTCAGACCCAGTTTTAACGTAATACGGCAGCATCATTTGATAATGTCTCACTCTTATGACTGAGTCTAGAATTTAATAAGGGTACAGGGCCACTAACCTTCAATAGCAGTCACTAGTTCCGCCATAACTCCTATTCCATTACGAGCAGGAGGAACCGAGGAGTGGCCGCCCGGCATACGAATAATGAGTTCAACATCTATAGAGCCTTTTTCAGCGACTCCAGGAAGGGCAAATGTGGAACCCCAAACTGTTGACATTCCAGCTCCCTCGTCGACGATGACTGCAGCACCGTCTTTTCCATAACGGGAAACCAACACTTCGGCAAGATGTGAGGCGCCTTCCCTCCCGGAAACTTCTTCGTCGAATCCGAACGATAAGATTAAAGTCCTCTTTGGTCGGAAGCCCGCATTTATGAGTAATTCGACGGCCTCCATAATACCAACAAGATTGTTCTTGCAGTCGTTAGATCCTCGGCCCCAGATGAAATGGCCGTCGAAGTAACCACTGAAAGGCGGATGTGTCCACTGTCCGATAGTCGACTCAGCTACGGGGACAACATCTTGATGAGCCATGAAGACAGTCGGTTTCAAGCTTTCGTCTGACCCCTTCCAAGTATATAGGAGTCCGTGAGTGTTGACCTTTTGAAGTTCCAAGGTCTTGTGAATAAGTGGGAACGTTTTTTCTAAGTACGCGGCAAAGTCAAACATTATGTCCCATCGTTTATCTTCGCCAACTGGTCCTAAGTCGTCGTACGACTGGGAGGGGATCTGGATTGCTCCGCGCATACGAACTACAGTTTCGTTAAGGAAGATGGGCGAAGTAATATATTCGTCCAGCTTGGAGAGCGTGGGGGTATCATGCTGCGGCAAAAGAGGCTTGACCTGTGGGCAGTATGCTGACTCGCTCAAGGCGGCATGGCTCAGAGGCGAGAAAAATAATGCATTGTAGGTGGTCCCTAGTAGTATCAAGGCGAAAACAACTTGGACTAACGTCATCCAAACGGACCTCGGACGGGGGCGCGAGGCTACACCTATCGATTGCGGTAAAAGCTCTCGTTTTTCATCCATCTTGAAGATGTCATTTGAGAAAGATTAAAGAGAGAACTATTGAAATCTCTAGAGTTCTACTCAAGACCTCAATTTATTTGATATAGTCTTGAGGCGATAAGAGAATGAAGCATTATCTTCCAGATGATGTTTCATTCCATTCTCTTATCACCGAGGACCGGACCGGAGCGATACGCACCCCACGTTTACCCATGTTTACCGATCCCCTGCATCGGGTCTCATACTACCTCAGTTAGGAAGGTCGAATTGCTGCTTCTGAAGCAGTGTCTCCTACCATTCGTTCAAGAATATCAGTCTAAGGGATGTAGGTGGTAAAAATGAGGCTCAACTGTAAAGTATGTTCTGCATGCTGCTGTTTATTTTTGACTACCTCCCATCCTAAACAAAATATTATTGTCGGGTTTAAGGGGTTTTCCACGTGGGTCTTTTCCACGTTGTTTAGAGCGGGTCAGTAGATCGAAAATTCCACCCGTGGGGAGTTTCTTTACATGGTAAGGCAAGGTCAAGGCATTGATAATCCTGTTCAAATCGTGTTAGTATGTACCATCGTGCTAATGATATAGTATAGGAATATCATATTGGGACTTGATACCCTGTGGGAGAAGGTTGTTGTATCCCTATCAGGTATTAACATAGCGCTGCAATGAAGGGATTTTGCTACGATCTTATTGGTACACATAAGTATGCAAACACGGATTACAATAGCAGTACAGTTGAGGTATCTTTCATAGATATAGAATTGTGGTCACTGTTCAGGTTATCCCTTAATCGTGATTAAAGTCAAGGAAGTCATTAGGATCTAGGAATTTTTGATTAGTTGATATTAATAGCATCCGCTGCGTATAGGTTGAAAATGAAGTAGGTACTCTTAAAAGCTGGCGGTCAACACGAAACAATAGCTCGACAAAAACTTACAATATTTTTATCTTACATCAAACGGCTTACACTACAGATATTGGAAGGCGTCACCATAAATAATGGCAGGTACCTAAGGTATATCGTGATTCTAATGATACTATAAGGCTTAATTATGCGGGCTATAAGCTAACTTATTTCTTCGTGTGTTTCTCTCTTAAGTGCTTCGCTATTATGAACCCCATACGAACCCTTATTTTCATATTCCCAGTTTACCTATCCCAATGGCTAAAAGCTATTCTTTTGGGATTAACGTCAATGACAGTGAAACCATCCCTAACCATTTTGTCGACAAGATCATCCCCGGCCCCTAGGTGTAACCGTATCTTGATTGTATGTCTTGTATGCAGTTGTTGATTAAGTTTCTCTGCATCTCATCCCAGTACCAGTAGTAACTTTCAAATATCTCCTCGCGGTATTGCTGGTAGTAAGCTATCTGCGGCTCGGTAACCACGCGCATGTTGTCGCGGATGAAAGAGTTCCATTCCTGGTCTAAGCGCCGCCTCTCTTCTCTCTTCTCACAGGGAATACAAGCTCGGTCGCGAAATACAGCCTCAGCCCAATCGTTTCGCCTTGTCTTCTGACGCGATGCCGTACTGCAAAAGTCTGGATATTGTGCTGATCCCCGGCGGATAGCGTCCTCGCAGGGCTTTGTCTGCCGCGGTGGCGTGACATCTTGGTCTTCATGTCTACATGTAAAGTAAACACGTCTCCACCAACACATTGTTCGAAGTTTGATCGACCTGTTCTACTGTTATCGTGGAAGATAGTAAAATAGTATTAAATCTAGGGAGCTGCAGAGTTAAATTGTCGAAAATTGTTGTTTTTAACAGGCGCCTTAACTGCTGCACCAAACCAATTTGTTTAAATATTTGTCTAGAAACAAACCATAAGAGGGTGACCAATGTTTGAATGGAACAAGAAGCTGCTTTCAAGTGCGTTGGAACGTGATTATTATCTGAGTGTTTACCAATAACTACATACTAGCCAGAGATTCCAGGTAAGTAGCTTCTGTATGAGCTATTCGACGATTTACTTTGTAATACCACACGTGGACTGGTAGCACCAATGCTACTCATTTGACAATGTTTATGGGGATGGGATAGATGGTATAAATTAGTGTAAATTAAAGATTTTCTTATATACAGGTATATATTGTTGCTATAGTACTTCTGCACGAACCGATACCTATGACTTTTCGCGACTTCTTTCGTCCATACTTGATCTTAATATCTTATAGATCAGAACTCATGGCACAGTCTTTATAATCCTAGGTAGTTTAGTTTCTAATAACAGCACATTATGACATAATCTGTTAAAATTAAAACGACTCGCTATGGTCTCTAACAATATTATATCTGAATATAACGCTCGATGCTAAGAATAAACTAGGTATTAGTACACCAGAAAAGTCGTATTTAAGTCTCACATGATGACTAAGAGACCTTCCCTCCTGCGATTAATAACACTTTGTATTGCTATAAGAGAGTTGCAGGAAATTTGAAGGTTAGGTTGTTAGTTCACATAAAGTTGGTATAGATGAGTTCACCTCTACCTTGATAGTGGTTTTGTCCCACAAGCCCACTTCTCCATTCAACTAAGCTCCCACCCCAGAATCGACGTACTTTACTTCTGTGTGGAGTAGCAAGTAATATCCATCTGCCGGCGTATTTCTGTAATCATATTGGGCTTTGAAATATGTGCTAGCACATCCATATATTGGCATTACCTCTGAACCGTTTGATGGATGTCTAATGTACCTGTCTGGAATTATCCCGTGAATTGATTACTTATTTACTTGCTGCTCCCTTAGCAAATATAACCCAGCATGTCCGATCCCGTAGTCTTCTTCCGACAGATTTACATATTTCTGAAAATTCGTACCATACCCTAGGTAGTTTGCATGATACTCTCAGATCCTCGGTCTATCCATCCTACTATCCGCGCCATGCCATCGTATGACTGACATAAATTTCAATGTTCCGGACCATATGCTAAATTAGCGTGTATAGGATGATCCTTATTCCTGGTTACTCTGCTTCTTAGGATCTTTAGCATACGCCTGGACCCTCCCTTTCAATGCCGTGCCACTAACGGCAATCATTACAAAAGGTCAGGCACGTGATAGCAAGTCGATCAGGCGTGATAGATAATTACCTAGGTACCTGATAGGCATGTAGGCATCTGGTATATCGTAAATATCGAAAATCCTCCGACTTAGGTGGTATTCAAAGCAGCAATCTCCCTGTTTGACAAAACTATCCCACAAGGTTAGAATATCTCCGACTATCCAAGATCAGATGTTGTTATCAAGCCTTCTCGAAGTCGTACCGAATGGGAGAAAGAGAGACCTCGTTAGACTCGCGGTTATACCTACACCAAGTACGGAAGAATAAAATGCTATCGTATAGATGCTGGATATTCGGAACTTTCCGTATATTAGGTACCTAACCTAAAAGGCGAGATTAGCACTTCATGATAGCTAGTCTATCGTAATGTGTCAGACGTCAGGTGTCAAAGGATTCAGACTTACGTAAGTTCGATGTATACACAAGTCCCTTGAACAGACTGAGGATAGTCCTGCTTTGACCTATCCACTACTTACGCTTTGGTCCATTTCCCCTGAATTAACGCAACTGAGCTCGTGGGACATAGTCTGCGACAAGGGGATATAATTCACGCGTCAGACGCAGCTCTTACTAGTACAACTACGGACTAATGCCTTGCCTGTTTACAGGAACTATTCCGGCAGGGGAAAGGCATCTTGAGGGATGTTCTCCCGGAGAGCTAAACCGGGGGCTAAGATATTTTAGGTGCCGGAATCGTACCGACTAAGCGAAGAAAATATGTAACTCATACACTGTTGCGTAGAGTAATGAGAAGCGACTCTCTATATTAATCCCTCATCGTCAAATCTAATTTGCTATAACTAATCCGCTAGAATGAGGAGCCCACACATGAGGTCCATCATGAGTTGCCGGGTCAAAGATCTACAATTACGATCAACTGAGTATTAGCTTTACTATGTACAAGTAGGCGAATGAAATATTTAAAGTTCAACCCGAGCTGATTTTCATTTGAAAATACCCACAGAACTTGCCATATCTAGTAAGCCGACGAAATAGACGCATATAGTGTAGGTGATAGTAGATACCACACTCGAACTCAAATTTTCTCTAGATTAAGTAGACTAGGTATTTAGCAGCTCGTAAGTTAACCAACGGTGTGCAAATCTGCATGTGAAGTGCCGACTCCATCCCTGTTGTCGTCAATTTTTTTTAATTTTTTTTTATTTCTTTTTTCCCTTTCTCATTCCTAGCTTACATACATGAACTACTTTCTGTTTGAGCCAGCAGGCAATGCAATGGCCCATCCTTAATCAATTTACCGAGGGATAAAAGTAGCTTAACTACCTAGCCGAGACCGGCGCAACGGCAAGCTGAAAAACTATACGCACTGACATTGGGTCAGGGCAGGGCTGAGCTGAGTGACCTAACTTGTCTTGATCTTGGTACGGGGGGGTAGGGGGGATATCCACGACCGCGTGGGCCCCCTGTCATGAACTTTTCTAGATCGGTACGAGCCTCGAGTGATAAGGGACACGCCATGTTCATGAGTACTGCTAACAAAAGGCTACTTACAACCGACGAAAGGGCGTGGCGTGCTCGAAGCGAAGGAGTACCACCGAACGCTTGGTCTATTTAGTAGCCCCTAGTTCAACGCCGTCTTCGATCATTGCGCCGTACCCCATATTTCTCTCCCATCGATGTGTAGATCAGAAGATCTAGTGTCGTAGTGGGAATTTTAAAGTTGAGTTAGGTAGGTAGATATTAAAGAGACCCAGCACTGTGGCATCCAAATGTTGTGATTTTGTCATAATTCCTCTCTATTCAGAAAATGATAGTATACTATAATTCGGTCTGGGGAAATCTCTCACGACATTCCAAGCCCTTATAAGGCTGATAAACTTACCACCTTCTTTGTCATCATATAGTCACGACATTTTCGAGGGCTATTTTGTTCAACGAGGGCGCCATACATATTCCACGATGGAGGCCTCGGAACCAGTGAACCACACGCAAGTAACAATTCTTGTTACAGTGTCGACTGTGTTAGCGGGTATTTCAAGTAAGACCTGCGTTTATACCCTATCCTCCTCAGTCCGTTTAATACAGAACATCTGTCTAATATAATGATAACGCAGCCGTCGTAGTTGTTACTCGATCATGGATTCGATTTTTCGTCCTTAAAAAAGCGGGCTTGGATGATTGGATGTCAGTTGGTGCTTTGGTATGCTTCATAGTTTGCCTTGATGCTGTGACCATTCTAATCTCTTGAAGATCTTTACTCTTGGATATCTTGCCACCCTTTACATAGGGAAAGCCAAGGGAATGGGTTCTCCTATGGAAACTATATCTATAGAAGATAAAGAGGCACTGCTCCGAGTAAGTCCTAACTACTTTCCGAATGGTGTGCGCCCGAAGAAAACACTAACGAGTAACAAAGATAACATTCGCTATTGAGCTTCTATACTACTCGGTCATAACTTGCGTCAAGTCGTCAATTGTGTTCATGTATGATAGGATCGGTATGTGCCTTGCATTGTATTATTAATATGGTTACGAGAGACTAATATCGGGCCGCAGCTGTATCAAGTGGCTTCAAAAATGTGTGCAGGGGTACCAACATTCTTTTGGCTATCCTTTATATTGTCAGCATTGGGGTCGTGGTTGGACAATGTAGACCTCTTGAGAAGGCGTGGGACCTATCACGATTGGTAGAGGGCAGTTGCATAGACACTACAGCCTTCTTTTACTGTTAGTATATAAATCCCCTTCCATATGGCTACCGAGAGAGCTCATCGGGGACTAGTTACATCTATTTTCGGAATTATCTTGGATCTTTGGATTCTCACGATCCCTATACGACCATTGAAACACCTACAGATATCGAAGCGAAGCAGACTCATACTCTACGGCATTTTCGGCGCGGGCGGCGTCGCGACAGCTTTCTCGTGTGCTCGTCTTTATTCTATACACACCTATACCTTGGCTACTGACCCCTTCCGCGACAGTATTCTTGTACGTATCCGCAAATCCTCTTACGCAACCATCCTTTTACCACTCTTCGAGGAGCTCAAAATTTCCTTGGTCTGACTCCTTTACAGGTTAACGTCTGGTCCATGGTGGAGATTAACGTGGCTATCTGGTGTTCAAGCGCCCCCGCGTTGAAACCCTTGTTTTCTCCCCACCGTTTTCTCGACAGCGGGAAGTCGACCAGTCGCAACTACCACAATCTGAATCTTCCGGGCCATTCTAAAAAGGGTATCGAAGGATCGACATCGCAGTCACACATCGTTCCTATACATAGTAGTAATTATTCAGCAACACCAAGAGGGCCCTCACCTGGCCCGGAGGAGATTGAGCTGGAACGGCCTCGGCAGGCTCATGTTTGATGTCCTTTTTCGTCACTTATAACGTAGGGAGTTATGCGGGATTGAGGTATTTTGATTTGGGTACTTAAAGCTTATCTGAGGTACGGAGTTATGTATGAAGTATGAATCATTAGACGTTAAGATAGGTGCTTACCGTGGAGGGCTGTTATAGATGACTGGTTTAGTGGTCTAACAAGGTCGAATTAAAAATGACTCTAGATTACTCGATAATCAGCGTATAATAAAAGGCAGGTTCCTATTCGTTTTACCTAGGTGCGATGGGAATTTCTATAAAGTCATCGTTATTAATCACCTTTGCAATGAGCAGCTTACGCTTCTACGGCCTTAACGAGGCACAGGATAAAAGCGGGCGAAATTACTAAATGAAGACAAGACTACTACTCAAATGGTATTGCATCGTATTGAACTTCATACATGAATGGGAATCGCTTCATGCAACTCGCCTGAACAACATTTCTCCGTTCTTACCATTCTGAGCTTTTGACCTGAATCACATCATCGTCTTGTCCTCTAACAACGTATAATTCTTCTGTAGCTCTATACCAACCCAGGTCGGGAGCCAAGCGATCTTTGTTGGCCCATGCGTGATCTGGCACACTTCAACTTCGTCTGTTGTCTCGCTGATGTACCAAGGTCCAGCGTACGCTAACGTGTGATTGCCGATAAGAGTACGGTGGGCATCTGTGACGACATCAGGGGTTCACGTATCTATTTCTCCAGGACGGTCCTCTGGATTAGAAGACATGAAATTGGCGGACATCCAGCTAGCAGCGTTACAAGTCAGCATGCCCGCAAGGGACTGTCCTAAAGCGGGATCCGGGTCGCGCGAAACCGTCCCATTATCGAAGTAGCTTAACTAATTATAAGTAAAAGCACCTGTCATCTTATAAGCGGCCAAGTCAAACTTACGAAGTCACATTTATGAAAAGCCAAGTTCCAGTGATGGCCTCCATTGCCGCTTCTAGTTTCACCATTATCGTCACTCAGATATGGGCGTGTCTGTTGAGCTATCAGGCATAAGAAAAAGAAATATCGCAGCACCTCATGAATCCCAGTCGTCATTTAAGCCACTTTCATATCAGTAGGCAGGGGGTATCTTATCAGCCCATCATGAGCTGTGTTGTCTAGTGGTCTGCATGTTTTAGACAACTCATTCACACACGGGTAACCGGTTAAAGTGAGATTCGACTTATCACTCATCTCAGATCGGGTAACCTGACCATTTAATTCGAATGAAGATCTGAGAATTCCCCTCGCATGATGAAATTAATTCCACATAATATATGAGTGGGTACATAATTCTATTTTCGCGGTCGATCAGATGTTACATTCTCCAAACGTTGCCACCCTCTGCAGAAGAGATAGCCTGAGCAGAACGATTAGAGCACATGCATGAGGTTAAAGAATCTAAAAGATTATCCTCACTTTCTATGAAAGGTTTGATGTTGTTCTTAATATCATCGTGGCATTTATTTACAATTGTAGAACGTGCAAGATAGCCCAAGACGACTGTCACCTAACAAAGGAAGAGCGATGTTTCACGGCAGTAAAATAAAATGATCTATTGTTCTATACCGCTTCGATAGGTATACCTCATACGAGTTACCTCTACCGCTTATAAATTTATAAGTCCGTGACAGGTATTATATTACTTAGCGCCCACGTCATACAGACAATGCGTTCTACCTAACGCAACCCCAAACATTAGGCAGAAAAGTATTCGCAGTAGTAGGTAGCCAATGAAACCTCGCATATCTGGAAGAGTGTTATGCTACGGCATAGTTAGGGAGGTAATATTTTTGAACCATCAGCTGGAGGTTAGGTATAGATTATTATCAGACAGATATAGTTATAGTAGGCACTCAAAGTAACTGATATCCATACAGCGAGCAGAAATAGTCAACTAGCAACCATAATTCCTTTTTATAGCTATAAAAAGGACTCCGATTCCTGGAACTTTGGGCAATGACACCGTATGTCATGAATCTAGTGTGGACAAGGACAAAGTAATTGTTGCATAAGAGGACTCCACAAACGCTGAACGAACATATAAGCAATAAAGCTGTCGAATGTGAATTGGATAGTACTCTTGAGAGCTACGCTGCCTCCTAATATAGTGAACCCAACTTACCATACAGCAGACGCTTTGCCTCAAATCAGATAACACGTCCCGCTACCTAAGTCGGATGAAGGACATATACAAGTATTCATATTTCAGATTGAACTGTGATAATGAGCGAAATTGTCGTACCTGTGCAATAACTATTCTATTGTGTGGGTATTTGCATAGTAATTGGACAATATTACGGAAGGACTGTTACTTTTACTGACAAAGAAAACATTGATTGGCAGTAACCACGAAACGATTGTTAGACCACAACAATAAAACGGAGACGTCCTACTAAAATAGAAATAAAGATTTTACTAGACTTAAGGGGCCACATTGCCCCCCTTATCAACTTAACTGAGCCGAGTCAATTGGCGGAAGACTCCATCCATGCCGCCTACTATGGCTCGAGGAAACTTTAGGCGTGGGCGCCCAAAGAGAATCAAGCCTCAATACCATCCCCCGGCTGGGACAGAATACGAAGAATCTCAGGAAGGTAGGGACTATCTCAATGAAGATTATGCATATGCCAACCCGTCGAATTATAACGGGTTTACCTCTCACTACTATCCTCCACCAGGATACGCGCCTAGACCTAATGCACAACCCCCCCTTTCAAAGCAGCCTGCCCAAGCCGACTCTTTGCAACAACCGCCTCCATTTGTCCGTCAGAACAAACGCCAGAATGGACAACACCAACAGGGACAGCAGAGGTCCCAAGGGGAGGCGGGTGTTCATTACCACCACCACAACCACTACTATCATCTCCCCAATGGCCCCTTACCATTTCCAATGCAAACCGCAACGGGGAGGGACAATGATATAATAATGACTGACTATAGCGAGGTAAACGTACTCGAGAATCGCCTTTCAGGGCTTGGAGCCGAAATCCGAGAGTTCCTGCAGGCCATGTCGAACCAAAATAACCAGACGATGCAGCTTGTTAACTCCTTCGTCGGCTTTTTAAAGCAGTCGAGACCTGATTCCGAGCTGTATAGAGTTTTGGCCACTGATAACCCCCAAGGGAATGCCATCCAACTTCCCCAGCAGAATGCTGTCCAACCCCCGGCCGCTCCTCCTGTGGCTCCTCCTGTGGCTCCTATCCCCACCCAGCCAGCCGTTGCTCCATCAGGGGCAACCACTGCCGCGCGTTCGGCATTTAAGCCCTTCCCTTCCTGGCCCCTTCCTGCTACGGGCACGGAGCTTATGTAGTACGGATGGCTAGCATACCCGCAGGAATATTATCACGACAAGAAATAACGCGTATGATGCTTAGGGTAATATATCCACTGTACCTATAACCACGAACTAGAGCGCCAGGAAGATTTCTCCTCCGTCGGAACCGAGCTTGATTTTCGATAATCCCAGTTTGGGAATGATTACTCAAATACCTAACATTAGGTAGACTTGCATCCCTCGAACCTGAGTTCATTAAGGAGAAGCAGCGTTTTGAATGTGTAGGTCAAGTTTGTGAGTATCAGGGATATGTGTGTGGAACAAGGGTCTACTGGCTACCTAACACAAAGGGTAGCCAGCTTCCTCGCAAAAATATAGGAGACCAGACATTACTAGTTCAGATCTAATATACCAATGTAATACGATCCTGACACTCACTTTGTATACGATATCCACCAAGGGCACACACCTCTCCTGACAGTGAGCCCAAATCAGTTACCTAGAACCTTGGGGGCTAGGGAGAACTATGTCTTCATATACATTTTGCATAGCGTTACGAAAGAAGTATGTTTACAGTTAGTTCAAGTTTCATCAAAGAGAAAAATGTCGAAAAAGGAAGAGAAAAAGCAAACAAAGAGTAGGATAGGATACTACTAGGGGTTCTAGATACTCCTAATGTAGATATATTTATAGTAAATTTCTTCTCTTCTCTTCCTTAACCTTCCCCTCCTCACTACATTTCTCCTGTTATTTGTGCTTAGTGAGAAACTTGGCCTCTCAATTATTCGTCCACTAGGATATCTGCTGCGATTTAGGACTATTTAAAGGTAGACGTTGAGGGTGGGGACCACCCCTTTTCAAAGTTCCTGCCTTTAGTAATGCCAATACTCAGCCTGCTTCTACAGCATGGCCTGCGTGTGTTCGAGTCATGTGTCCAATAAATCGGAGAGTTCAGTACAGAGCACAAGGCACATTGGGTAAATTCATTAAATCCGTCATGCATTTTGTTGTGGGTATGCAGGCTGTATGCAGGCTGAGGGAACAACTCAGGTTGGGATCCAATGGCTAACCTAAAGTTCACCTTTCATATTATATCACTGGTCTTCTGGATTAAGCTGCATTGTATTAATTCCATCAGCTTCGGCATAACGTAGTTTAATTCAGTTGCAGGTATCTGACCAACCCCGTTCAAGCATAAATAAGGTACCCAAGACTATGAATCCTTGAAACTAGCTCCTTCGCCTGTCAGTAGAAAGTAATCGCTGATATGGGTATCATACTATAGCATCAGGGCCAACATCTCCAGACGCCGACTGCATATCGAAGCTAGAGCACAAATATACCCCTAGAAACTGTCGTCCAAGTCATTAGATATTCCATAAACCCTACTTCCCTTTTTACTGCTTTTTCCTGGAGGAAGAGGAGGATGACGACGAAGACTTGCTCGAAGACTTGATCGCATACTTTTCCTTTATGCTAAAGGCATAGTCGATCTCTTGGATGGCTACCAAGATCGCATATATGGGGATGAAAACCCAGAGCATGTTGAAAAATACCAGATACACCCACTTATACATAAAGTTGCTTGTGTCGAGATTGTAGTTCGAGGTTAGCCACTCGGGGCAGAAGGTGATAAAGCCGCCATATAGCTCCATAGTTGCGACTATGATCAGGAGGATGTTGGTACGCGGGTCCTTCTTCGCGATACCGTAGCAGATGAGGCAAGCGAGGGGGCCGGCGATGAATACCGTCAGGAGCTCGAGACTAATAACTGTCTGAGAGAGGAGCTCATGTTAGTAATGTGTAAAGAGGGTAGCTGGTGTAAAAGCGACAAGGCTATACATACCAAATCCGCACCGGCCCATCTCCGATCCGCCTTCGCATACACCATCCATAGCTGAGCAAACGGATTGTTACCACCGGCCTGCGAGCCGTAAGCGCGGTCGGTGTGGCCAAGATAATTGTGGGCGGTGGGCGCCAACCACTGAGGGTTACGCACGTTGGAAAGGGGTATCCATGAGAAAAAGCAGTGGTAAAGAAAGCTCCCTTCCAGAATGAAGTGGATCAATGCATCGAACGCGTGCCATATGAACAAGAATCGATGACTTCCTGGCGTCTTCTTGTCGAGTGCCTGCAGCGATACGAGGTAAGCGACCCCTAAAATCGCGACGGTTGAAGCGAGCGACACGAGCGAAGTTCGGTCAAATAGATCCGGGGGAAAGGAAGTCTTGACGGAAGCCATGGCGATCCAATTATATACGTGAAACTAATAGAATTACACGCAACTTGTTGCTGGTGTGGAAACAATTTTTTTCTTGAAAAAAGATGGAGGGGAATTGCAATAATCGACCATGCATGTTCAAAAGTGCGGTGTTCCGAAAAGTTCGTGTCGCGTGGGGACGTTTGGATAAAGGGGCTCGTGCGTTACTAACAATTATTCTCATTAGTTGTCACACATCGTGAACTAATTCCTACGTAGCTTAAGCCGGAAAGTAAAAAGCTAGAATTATAATGATCGTTTATAAAAAAAATAAAATAATTTCATACAATGTTGTAAAGTCTTTTTGCCATTTCAATTTTCGTTATTCTTTTAATAGAAATCAACAGCAAGGCAAGGCAAGTTGTAAGCAAGGTAAATCATAGAAAAAAAGACTTTTAAAATAAAAATAAAAACAAACGCTTATCGTCGTTATCTCACTTTTATAAACCCACAACAAACCCGTTTCGAAATACCCCTGGCAACATGATTTGCAATAATCATTATATTAACTGGAAGGTAGATCGAGTTAAATTCGGCCTCAGGTCCAGAGTTTAAATGCGGGTTCACCATATCATAAGACTCAAAGCACGGTAAAGACTACATCCTCAAGTATAGCGAAAGCGCACCTATCGTAGGCGCTCTAATGCGCTTAACAAACGTCGCGTTATTAGGAGAGCGTGTTCTCAATGCCCCCTTACAGGTGTTTCACTATGCAGGTGTTTACAGTTTATTATACGAGATACCACGTTGATGCTCGTCATGCTTATAGAAAATTACTTAGGTACTTGCCAAACCTGATATAAGAGGCCACCTGTGAGTGGTAATACTACTCATAGATCAGATGGACAATTGTGCTATCAAGAAATACACTTTTGGCTCAGCGGTCCGTTCGAACTTGAGCCAGGTTTACGGCTCTTAACCATACCGCCGAATGGGGGGCTGGCCTACGGCTCCTCTAGCCACGATACCGAACGGCCTCCGCTACGCGGTATTGTACGTATTTTCTAAAAAACTATGGAAGTGGGGAATATCTCTTCCCTAGGGATGCAACCGATGAAACATTTCTTCTTCAGCGATGCACCCAATAGAACAAGTTCGGGCAATCATCAACGCTCAAGTTAATAGTCTAATAAACCATCTGTATCAGGCGTCTTAGTTGCCCAAAGTTTAAAGGCAGGCCTTCATATAATGAGATACAGTAACATCATATTCTTCATTTGCAGTTATCTCTAAGTAATGGTAAGTTATTTTATGTAGAAATGTTTTAGTTAGGCATTGTATAATACTTTTATCTTTCTTCTACATAGTCGTTCAGGCTTAAGCATTAAGACTCTTCTAATCGTCGAGGTAAGAGTTGAACCGATCCTTTCCTAAACAGTTCTCTACATTTACATAATTACTTGTGACCAAATTAAAGCATCAGGCATTTTTACAGACGAGGCTTTGGGGGCTACTATTCATGGTGGCGGTGCGTCAGCTGAATCTGCTCTTCCAAGACCAGGTGATGTTTTGACTATTAGCCCTTGCCTAATGCTTCCTTTCCTAAAAAGGACCGGGGGAAAGGCGAGTCCATTTCCACAAATCTATGCAGATATTGTAGCTTCTTTTAAAACCTCCCCTCCCGATCTACTTCTAACTAAGCCTTATATAAGTGTTCACGACCCTGGTCGTACCAGTCGCATTCAGATGGAGGATCAAACAATGATGGGCTAACCGAATAATCATGAAACACGGCTCATGCTTATGCTTGGATCTAGACGACCCAACGGCTAAGCATTGCATAGGACTGACTTCCGTAAAAGTTATAAAGTGTTTACTCTTCTTCGAGACCTCTCTAGGTGTCCGCCCTAGCCCCGCATCTGGTCATTGTTGGTGCTCGTGGTTTTTCACTTAGGCCTAACAATGATACAGACCGCTGAAGAAAAATAGTTGAGACTAATCTAAATAGCCGCTGAAGATAATGGCACGATGTGAGACCTGCGCCACTCTAACCGTAGAAGAGCTTAGGAGCCACATGACCTTCTTCCATCCCAACTTGCGATCTCTCCGGGACTCTGCAACAGCGGGCTGCGACCTATGTATGCTATGCTGGGTTTCCATCCAACGAAAAAATACAACCGATTCAATCGATTCTGTACTGGCTGGTAGATTCCCTGCCAGTCATAAACGCGCAGGACAGCCCCTGAATGACGAGCGCGTCTGGTTGACGGGGATGTTCTCAGATTCGTTCCGCAACCCAAAAGAGCTAGGCCATGCCACCGGCACAAACAAGACTCATACCCAATCCGGTAGTCATATATGGGTGGATTGTGGAAATGAAGCGGACCCAGAGGCCAGTTTCGGAAAGGAAATTTTGCATAGTGAGCTGAGCGTATTTGCGGATCCGGGTATGTATCTTCAGCTAGATATATTCGATTCTTGCTAATAAATATAGGGACGCCTGCTGCTTCCCGGTTCGTGGAACGCCTTTTCGCGGCATTTAGGAATAAGGATGGGGAAGTCGACTTTGCCCGTATGCTCTTGGGTGGATGCCAGAAAAAGCACCCAGAGTGTAGAAATACGGACGAAAATACGTCGCCAGAAATGCCTACTCGCGTTCTAGATATCGGAGACACTCCAGGATGGACAAGATTAGTGCAGCCACAGCAATTGGAATTGCGTGAGCCGTATCTCGCACTATCATATTGCTGGGGGCAAGGTGTACACACCATAGAGTTGAATGATGAGAACTTTACATCTTTCCTGGAACTCATTGACGAAGACACTTTATCAGCAACACATCAAGAGTGCATCGCTATCGCCCGTCAGTTGGGTATCCGCTACATCTGGATCGATTCTCTCTGTATCATTCAGGGGAATCTCGAGGACTGGATGTATGAGTCAGAAAGAATGGCAGAAGTATACGGTAATGCAACACTAACTATTATTGCTGGACGGTCCGCAGATAGTCGTATGGGATTTAAAGTGAATCATATAGAACAGATATTAGCCCCTTGCCCAATACCATCGACTGAATATTCGGATGGTCTTCATTTATGGTTACCCCGTGGAAAGGGAGAGGGGCCTGTCAGTACCCGGGGTTGGTGTTTCCAGGAAAAAGTACTCAGCAGAAGAGCGCTTGTCTATGCGAAAGAGCAAGTGTACTTCTCGTGTCAGCGGTCTCGGCTCTGGGAAGACGGCACATTAGATGTACAAGATCCATCACATCTACGAATAGGGTTATTCCCGGATCCTCCGGAAGATATCGATGCAGAGTCCAATAGAAGTGAGCAAAAGCAGCTACACACCTGGATGCTGAAGCAGTGGTACAAGGAAGTCCTTCCAGACTATACACTACGCCGCTTGACAAATCCGGATGACATATTCGCTGCCAGCAGCAGTATTGTTCAGCTAACACAGAGAAGTATCAGGTCTCGTTATCTAGCCGGTGTATGGGAGGCAGATATGGTTCGCGGCCTACTATGGTGTACCTCATACTTGGTCAAATGGGTTCGGAGAGTTTTATCCTGGCCTAAACCCATGAGACCTATTAACAGAGATGGACAAGCGGTTACTAGAGCGCCGTCATGGTCGGTAAGCTACCCATACCTGTATTTTACCTTGTCAATAGAAAAAAGTGGAGGGAGTGAGGCAAAGAACTATCCTAAATGTGCTCAATTTTCTTTGCCTATAATATGCCACTTAGGAAAAAATACACCCCCAGCTAAGCTTACTTTCAACGTCTTGCAGTGGGCATCAGTCCAGGGCCAAATATATACTCGCCCAGAATATATACGACAAGACAAGTCTTTCCAGGACCCAACCAACGTCCTCATACGACCGCTATCTTCATCCCGCAAATCGCATTCGCCAAGTGCCACCCAAACATTAGATCCGTCATCACTACAGAAGTCTATTCCAAGATGGTCTCTCCTCGAAGATCCCAACTGCGATGCCAACATACTCCACATGCCTATCTGCGAACTCGCATTCTTCGGCCGCCCCAAACGCGGCCGCTGCACCGCTGCTTCACAGCCCAAACTCTCTGCGTTCCCGACAGGCTGGCCACATCGCCGCCTTGCCCTCGCTGAACAGGGCTTCGTGGCGCTCCTCCGGCCTGCTGAGACGGAACACGCGGCGCTGGAGAAGCTCAAGTTACCTACGACTGAATGTTTTGCCATCACATGTTTCGACGTGGCCGAGGAACGTGAGGGGGTCAAGGACTGCTGGTTTCTGCCCCTTCTTCAAGACCGGCGAGAGGGATTGCTCCTGTGTAAAGACGAATCGGACGGAAAATTTCGGCGTCTGGGTCTTGTGGTATCGGTGAAGGAACAGGTATGTCTATTCTTATCCCCCACTCTCGATCTTCCCCCGCCCCCTTTTCATTACCCCTATTCACGCCCACATGGGAATCCAGACTAGTATTTTCTGTCGTTTAGTTGCTACCCCTTACATGAGGTATATAATAGCTAATTTCTGCCTATAAGTTTCTACCATGGTTAATCAGTGGACCGGAGGAGGAAGTCCATTTAGTCTAGTAACCAGAAGACTATCACACGGAACTTCGCCCTAGTTTTTATCTTCTCAAAGCAGAAGGTTCCGAAGGTTCATAGAGACTGCGGGGATTGTAATATTTACCGTGCCGTATTATCATTACAGAGAGTAATTCGAAAGAAATGATCGTGGAGTACTTCGGTAGCCATAGTGAAAATTTCACTCCACGTAATTTTCTCAATATATTGTTCCATTTCTTCTATATTTCATACTTAGTCCCAAGTAGGCATCTAGAAGATGGCTGATAAGTGCCGCGTAAGTGGTAAAATAGACCGCTTTCTTTAATGTTAGGTCATTCCAGACCTCCTAGCCTGCCCCTTAGGCCCAGTTACCTACGCGGCTTTGATTATGATCTGTCCTAGCTTTAGCCTGAAAAGCCCTATCTTCTACATCGATGCCGTGTATACTGGTAAAATATTATTTGAATTGTCTCGTCATATCGCGTACTTGCTCGAAGTCCTTTTGGTCAAGTGTAGGTCCGTCTTGTTTGGACTTGGTCGCCTTGTGAGAGAACCGGGACTCGGCTAAGGCGACGCTGTTTGGAACGCTGCATAAACCAAACGGGTACGTTAGTAACCCGCTCCATTTTTATATGTTCTTTTTATATGTTCTTTTCATAGTGGAAACCGTTGGAAATAATGCCATTACGAATTTCCCGTCTGCTCCCAAGGGTGTAACTTGGGAGGGCATACATAAGTCTTGCCGACTCCAGGGCTTCCGTGGAGGAGGAATATCTGCCCTTCGCCTGTGTTCTCCATAAAGTCCGCACCCCAGGCTCTGGATGATCCCTCAGAACCCGGTCCAGTAAATTTCTAGACAAGCGCTTTGGTCATCTCCTTCCTCTCCTCGGACACAACCAACGTGTCAATCGCGGTTTCATGGACATTTGAATCGTTACAGCGAGTAACGAGAAGTTCCCCTTTTAAGGAGTTCATGCACATTGTAACCTTCAACTGCGAGAGAGCACATACCCCAAGTTCTTGACTTTAATATAAATCCGTGTAGAGAGGAACTACAGAGAAGACACCAATGCCCAGCATCTTCGTCTCCCGCCCCTGTCTTTTCTAGATCTTTTTCTACCAACGGGTCGAAAAGGTCATAACTCGACCAGCGGAAACCATAGGCGGGTGTGGCCGGAGTCCATGGCAGTTACTTAATATAGTAGTTAGCATATTCCATCATCATCGACCTGTCTAGGTCTGCACCCAGTTGTCAAGATTATTTACCTTTCTCTTCGATGTGCCGAGGAATTCTCCCGAATAAAACACTTGGCTACCTCGAAGAAGCTCATACTTCGCCTACCTTGGTCCCGCAACCGGGCGCGAGTCTTACCTCCATCCTTCTTATCCATGAACTCGCAAGGAATAAGTGTCAGAGAAGTGATCTCACGCTCACCGTCAAAGTAGGGGATCGTCACAGATGTCGCGCTCCTTCCAACGTAAAAGTCCAGATTCCACACGTTGACCGTGTAGGGTGACGACTGGCCCTGCGTCGTCGATAACACCGCCTCGTCTACCACCATCGATTGAACTACGTAGGCGGAATGCTGCCCTTTTGATTCGAGATACATGGTACTACCCTCGATTCTATCTTTAAAAATAAACTCCTTAACGAAATCAAGAATACGATAAGAACTTCAAAATGACGGTGGACGGGATCCGGACAACGATACAGAAGATCCAACAGGAGGCTGTGCATGCTACAGAAGGTCGCGTCCGAGGCCTTGAAGACAGAGTCATTCAGGTTGATTATAAGCTGGATCAAGTCCTACCCCGTCTTAAGGCAGTTGGGAATGAAAGCCGTAATGACGCACTAAATTTATCACTCTAGGAAATAGAACCTTCCAACACCTCGAGGCTGTTCAAACCCATTGTCAATATGGTAAGGGAATATTAATTGAGTACCAAAGAAGGAAGATGATTTTAATGGAAGATCAGTGCTTAGATGAAATATCTCAACTTCGACATCACGCTCTGCTTATAACCGAAATCGACGATTTCGAAGCGGACCCTACTAATGAAGAGAACGGGAGGGTAAAAACCGTCGAGTCAATGTCTAGTGATGAGATCAGCAAGCACATATTTTACATCCGACGCACACTTAAGCAAGAGACATGCGAAACGAGAGCCCAAGGCGAGATAGATTTGCGCACTTGATATGAAATGCAAGACTACGCAAGCAGGCTATATCCATATATCGAAGACGGCCGGAAAGAGGTCTCTAATGCAACCGACAGACTCTCTAGGGAACTTCTGCCGGCAGAAGTTGTTTCAGAACTGCAAAACTGGCTTGGGGCTCCGAAATCGCGGATGATCTGGGTTAAAGGAGTGCCAGGCAGCCCCTGCGGCTCGGATTTGTCGCTAGCGGCGATACGAATTGTTGATATTAACCTAAGCGCGAACATCCCCTGCGTATCCTTTTTCGTCAAGCCGCGATACAGTTTCGCTTCTCAAGTATCGCTGCCGATGCCGTAGCGTCAAGCCGCCGTTGTGGCCCTCTTATACTCCAGCATCGCGCAATTAATTTGCCTCTTGCCTGTAGAATTTGAGGATTTAGAGGAACTTGATGAAAAGCATTTTCAGAAACTGGATGGGAGCTTCGGCAGCGTGCTGTTTACTCTGCGCGTGGTCCGAGCCTTGCTAAGACACGCCCCGCCATCTTTGATCTGGGTTTTGGATGGATTTCAGCTCGCAGAGAATCAAGACACAGCTCCTCATTTAAAGGCACCAATTGACATTCTCCGTAGCCTAGAGACGAGGAATGTTTCTAATATCTGCTTCACCTCTGACGAGAATAGTTTAAGTTTAAATCGCGCAATGAATGTGCTTAGGCGAGATGGTGCGTCGCGAATAGCTCAGGGGTGACCGGGAACCTTATTAAAGGATGGTTCCGACATTAACGTGTTGAGCTTTCCAAGGGGCTCCATTGACACAACTCTGTCATAACTATACTTTGCAATCAGTATAGCTGCCAAAAAAAAAGTCGAGGAAATTGCTTGAAGTGCTCATAATTCGGATTTTACAGAACAATCACTTCACACAATCAATATTAAGATAGGAAGTTGGCGATGAATAGCGGCTTTAATTCTAAGCTATCTTAGGGGTATTGTAAAGCCCGCCGAAGTATTTGAGTCTTTTTAGGGAAACAAATCCACCTCTCTCCATGCCATCTCATTACAAAGGAAATAGTCGTATCGGTTCCAAAAGACGCCCAATAATCAATTCAATCATATTTCCCCCACGTTCATCTCATCATACAATTCATTCGTATAGAGGTGGAGAGTTGATTGGGAGTGAAGCAGCTTAGTGCTTGGCAGCCTCCTTGTTGACATCAGCAGAAGTGTTGTGCTTCTTCTCGTCGACCTTGTCGCCTAGTGCGTCCTTGGCGGCAGTTGCGCTGAAGATAAATGTTAGAAAGATGAAGTAATGAAATACCAGTAATAGAATAAAGCTTACCGAGTGCTGAGGTTTGCGTTGTTGTCCTTGGCGACCTCCTTGTTACCCTCCTTGGAGGCAGTGCTGGTAGCACCCTTGACGGTGTCGGAGACGTAGTTGGCGGCGTTCTGAATCTTGTCCATGATGATGGTTTGGGTTGTTTATAACTTTGAAAGTTTGATGTAGTTGAGTTGTTTGTTTGTTGATGTTATTGTTGAAGACTGAAGATGATGAATGATGATGAAAAGAAAACAGACCTGAGAGGGAATTGGAAGCTCCTTATATAGAAAGTCGGAGCAGGTTGTTTGTCACCCGTTTGAGGGTTTGACCTAGCTAAGCTGCCTGTTTACGTCGTCTTACCAGCACTCTACCCACAAGGGTTGACCTTGGTAAAGCTGGAGTGTAAAAGACAATACCAGGCACATCATGTGGACGAGAAAAGTACGTCATCATTTACCAGTTCACTGATATCCCACATCCGGTGAAGTAGCCTGCCGCGGTCCGCATTCCAAGCTTACCTGTGAATCTTACCGCGCCCCCCATATTCTCCATACGTACTATATTCTCCGTTCTATACTAACAAACTACTAAGTACAGCCAGTGATAAAGCTTCGTTGAGCTATCTAACCGTGTTGCTATTGGACTGAGAGATTCCCCTGATAGCCTGACGTCACCACTTGCGCAAAATGGATGAAATTTCAGGCCCTCCCGCAAAGTGCACGTTTCGAACGGGATCATACATGTGAAATATCACTTTGCCATCGATGCCCATGTAATTGCCATATATTTTGACTCGGCGTTTAGTACTCAACAAGTATTTCATCATGATCAACGCTTGGAGTGCCCTTTCTTTCCGGACTTACTCTGTACTTCCCATGGTTGAATCGTGGGTGGTGACGATAGAAAGGCGAACAATTGACTTGCATAGCATCTTATTCCTTTTCGGGAACGGGCAGCCAATCAGAGCTCTTCATGGTGGGGAGCTTCCGCTCCAGAAACTTAGATCAATGCAGGGGAAATATAGAATCAGACATTATCATTGGCAGTTCAGAATAAGATGTCTCCGCAATGACAGCATGACTTTTCGGAGCGTTATTTTATGGAGCAGCCAAAGTCTAGAACCCGCCTCAACTTTAGCTACGTAAGTTGTTGCCTCTGCTGCCTTTGCTGCCTTTGCTACGTTAAGGACACAGTAGATACCGTCGCAATCGGGTCTCTTGCATGCTAGCAGGCAGGGCAGGCTAGCATAACCCAGGTTACATAGTAGATGTGGGATAGGGCATGGGTATCCACGATTCCGTCACGATGATCTCGATTAACTCTCCCCACCAAAACCCCCCTTCGCTTTCGTCTCATCTTGCTTCATGATTGGACTGAGGCTACATCATTCACATCATTCAGGTCAGTAAGCTTTGCATGAGCCTCATGTGCAACATACTTCCAACCTATGCTTGCGTAGAGCATAAGCCACAATTTGCCTCTCTGCTTTGTGTTACACCTTTACACAGATTAAACGCTCATAAGCCAATAATTAGCGGAGCTAATGGTCCGTAAAGTCAAAGAATTTACATTTACTTTATCCGATTCGAATTGCAGAAGTCTAGGCAATTATTGTGGCAGTATTTCTGGTTGTACGTGGAATATTTCCATTTTGGTATCACTTATGATGCTATCGTCATTTATGTTTTTGGGGGAGGTCTGTTCTACGCCAGCGGAATTCAAATCGTATATGAATGACGTCAATTAGTGAATACATAATTGGAATGGTAGTAGCGTAGTGGATATCTAGTTGATCTTAGCCCCCCGGTTTGCCAAGACGAATCTATCTACAACATTGGCACCCCATTTTCTAACTTGAAGCTTACATGGAGGGTAGGTTGTCTAGCATCCTATTATGTCACGCGTTCACATTGGGAATAGTGATATGGCCAGACCTTGGTCGGTCTCGCGCACTCTCCTAAGCCCGTTGGTGCATAATGCCCGTCCCGGTTCGCGGCTTTTAAAACTTGTCACAAGATTGCCGACGCCTCTGGCTCCAATCCCTAAGATGTCCTAAGCTTAAAGGAGATCGAGGTTGATCAGATGATATACACGGGGATACTGTCGGGCGGGAGTATCCGATGCCCATCAAGACCAATCGCATGCTACAGGCATCCAGACAACAAATACCGACGCCACTATGAGGCTTGGTGTTTCCAGGGCTGCAAACGAGATTGCCGACAGTTGGATCTAGACCAATTCACTTGTCAAGCAACACAATGTATCACATAGCCTTAGTGCCAAAGAACTCTCTTATCTCTTATGAAGTTCAGTTAAGTCATTTGCCCATAGCCCTTTCAATATCGATTATCTATCAATCGAGACTAGGTTCCGGTCAGCAGCAAGGAACAAACACTAATACACGCTACATCCAATGAGAATATGTCAATAGGGGCTGTGAAGTCTATCCATTCCGTCCAAGGCATAGGTCTGTCTGAGTTTGAAGGTTATGCGTCCGACAAGCTTTAATGACAGGTTCTCGAAAGTAGTCTTCGGCAGCCGAGCTTGGGAACCTACTTCTCGGCAATTCCTCCAATTTGTCTTTTAACTTCGCATGCTCTAAAATCCGTATTTATCCTGGTTATATAGATGCAGAGAAAGTGTGTGGATTAGACGTTGCCCCAACCTGTCCACACTACCCGCCCCCATGAGATAGAGGCTACTATCTATCGTCCGTGTTAACCGTGAGTGAAATTTGGAACTGGACACGACGTCTCAAGACCATATACGCCAAACCCATAGATTAATAGTTCCGTGTTGTCGCACGGCCATATAGCCTGTAGCAAATCATCAAGCAAGGACAGTCGTGGCCGGATATACGTGTCCTCAGCTCCAGATACAAGTAGTCCAATCCCCCAACCCCCGCTCTCCCCAGTGCCCTGGCCCCATCCCAGGCTCCTAGTAAAGCATCCCATCGTATCTAGTATAGAAAAACCGATTTAGAACCTCAGGTATAGCCGAAAACACTAGGAATTGCGCCACCAGCAGCCCGATATCCTCTGCAAACGGGATCTGCACCAGCAGGAGTAGTATGGGGATCACCGCGGGCCAGTTGACGACGACGCGCACTTCCTGCATCTCTAGTAGGGGGGAATCGGCGGGGACGGGGTCGGGGTCGAGCTCG
Source organism: Daldinia bambusicola (assembly GCA_022478815.1). Classification (NCBI taxonomy): domain Eukaryota; kingdom Fungi; phylum Ascomycota; class Sordariomycetes; order Xylariales; family Hypoxylaceae; genus Daldinia; species Daldinia bambusicola. The sequence continues at coordinate 31,624 of MU284238.1, forward strand.
GGCGTAAGATCCCGAGTCGTGAAGGCGGACGAGGAGCGGGAGGACTCGTAGCCCGCGTCCTCTACTATGATTAACGTCATATTCCGTACTTGCGGTCCGTTAGCCTTCTTGTTCCTAATTCAAAGCCAGAATGATAGTTAGGCATACCTAGGTTAGGTAGGTAGGTAGATAGGTAGCCAGGTAAGCGACGGGATACTTTAGTTGGGCTATGTCGAATGGGATGCTCTCGATTTATTTCCTCGTCCTTCGGGTCCTGCCTGTATGGGAATATTATGAGGCCAAATGGTGATGAGAGATACGACACAATACTCGCGTTTGATCAATTGAAAAGTTAGACGAGTATGGAAATAACGGACGCTGATTTTCATACATAGAGAAGAGTCAGGAAGCTAGGTGACTGCCCATCGGGAGTCAATTTCGCGGAACTTTAATAACTATCTGAGACAGCGAAAGCCGGTCGTTGGATGTTTCTATCCAGGAGCTAGAAAAAACTCTATCAGACAACAATTCCTATAGAATCGTCGAGAGAGGGACTTGATAGTTTCAGTCTAGCAAGCCGGTGGCACTATGAAGACGAGGCACAAATCGCGGGACGAAAATATTTAAACCTGCCACGTAAGTGCTCGAATCATAATAGTGGGAGTTAGCTTCGCCGAAATTCATAGCGGTTTGAGATAATATAAAGGTCACATCGTGATTTTCAATTTTCAAGGTGCCCATGCTGTGGACTTAGTAACCAGTGGAATCACATCCCAATAGCGAGTAGTCAGGCTCACCACTCGCGTACACTGAAAACATACTTGTCAATAGTGAAAAGTTAATAATAGTTTAGGTACCTAGCCTATATATCATCAAGCCCAATGCCTCAATATGCTATTTGCCATTCCCATATGATAAGATAGGGAGCTATGCCTCTCTTTCCCAACTCCTAACTGCAATGCAAGCCAAAGATGAATAAATAGGTACCTAATACATAGAAATTTGAGAATGGTCATGGCGAAGTACAGCAATGCTGATGTTTGGCGTAGGGAGTTACGTCAATTCCATCCCTACTTGGATTTACCAGCATCAATTATCTTCTTATTAGCTCTTTCTAGCTTCGTTCTCGCTTTCTCGTCCAATAAGTTATACCACGCCCGCATGTGTGCAACGTAAGTTGTCTCTTTATCGCCATATTCGACGGGAGGTCCTTTGATTTGAGGCGGTTCGCCATCATGGTCGAAAATAGCCCAGCTCGATTCATCATTTGTGCGTAAGCCGAAACCTTTGCCTTGGAGTGAAACTGCCGTGAAGTTGCGGAGAAGGACAACATCGCCAGCCCTGACAATTGGCAGCGTCTCCTTATGCGGTCGATATAGTTGTGCTTCAACAACCGAATAAGGGCCGATTGAGTGATCTGTGATTGTAAACGACATCATGAATTCGCGCGGGCCGCCCTTAGCTCTTTGTGGGTCCGGCGGGTGCATCATGGCGACGGCAATTACGTCCAGCTTCTTTTGAAGATGCTGTCGTAAAATCTTGAGAGGAGTGCAGTCGGGTAATTCATCCCGGAGATGGCGTACAAGTTTTAGTTTCGCAGCTGTCATCGAGTAACTCTCGTCCTCCCCTTGCGAAGATCTGGTTATAGAAGCACGAGCTAGCCGTACGCTCGAATCTTCCACACTAGGAGATGAGCTTTCAAGGGTACGCACGTTTCTCTCATCTGAAGAAGTGGTCTTGGTCGCATCATTGCTCCTCGCCCTTCTTTTGGAAGAATTTGCAACGCGTGCAAGCTGCACGCTCGGATCTATTGGAGACGTTTCCTTAGGAGAATCAGCGTCAACGTCAGCTGAAATGCTTTGCGTAGTGTCGCGTTGATCTTCTATCTGCGTTCCGAGATCTGGAGACGGTTCTCTTGAAACCAGATCTTGGCTTCCGAGCTCTGTGCGAACTTCATCCTCGCTTTCAATGGAACTGACCTCATCATCGTAGTCTTCAACCTGGCTATGAATTTCAACTTCACCTATCAGCTCAACATCCGTATCTTCGTCAAATTCGGAATTTTCCATGATACTAGCTTGTAATTCTTCATCAACCTCCATCTGAGATATAAACGACACGCTGGGACGAGAAATACTAGCCTCAACATCTGGTTGGGTATCACTTTTAGTCTCCGGTTCGGCTACAATCTCGGGGATGGACTCGACAAAGCTTGCTGGGGCCATATCATCGACACCAACCTGAGTTTGAAAGGACAAGTTTGGAGAATGAAGCGGGTGCTTTGGTTGTGTAGTTTCGTCAGATATTTCTTCAGGAAGAGTCTGCTGCGGCTGAAGTGTGGTAGGTTCGGCAGACTGCTCTTCGGCATCAGAAACGGTATCTTCAATCAATGAAGATGTCTTGTTGACTACTTGCTCAGCAACGGATAGAAGTTCCGTCGTATTGCTTTCCGCGTCTAGCTCATCAACATCCATAGAAACGATTGTCGCGGATTCCAATACTATATTATCGCGAGTAAGCTGTGTGTCTCGAGGCGTTGGCAGTTGATCGGCCAGGGGCTGAGATCCCATAACAGCAGTGGTCTCTTGCAACACGACGTCCACGCTTTTATCTCCAGTAGGTAACGATACAAATGATTGTGTCATTGAAGGGGATGAAGGTGCCATAGCTTCAGCCTGTCTTTTTTCGTCTATGGTGGAAGCAGGAGCCGGTAAGATGGGTACCATATCAACCATTTCCTCATCCTCCGGAGCATTATCGGATGCGTGCCCTCCTATTTCTTCATTCGGTGCTTCTTTACGTTCCTCAAGGGGTTCGGGAACACTAGATAGCACAGCATCAGCGGCATGCTCATATTGTACACTTCCGGGAGATTCAGCACGATGGTCGTTGCTCGACTCGTTTTCGACTACGCGGCTCAAAATCTCGAGCCCTTCAGCTGCGGACTGTGGAACATCGTGGTCTCCTTTTTCCTCCTTGTCTTCTATATCCATCTTCTCTTCATCGCCCTGGGTGCGTGTTAACCCTACATCGCTAGGCTCGGGTGATGATTTCCGATGCACCATTGTCTCGCTAGGACGCGACGTTAGAGTAATAACGGGTGTGTGTTTAGAACCAAGGTCGATAGACTCGGCCCCGTCACTGTCTTCGGCACTTGGCGCTGCTTCTTCAAGTTCTTCAAACTCTTCTTCGAGTTCTTCATCAAGCACTTCCTCCACGTCTTCGTCCTCGCGTTCTGAAGGCTCTGGTTCTGATTTTTCACTTAAATCAACCGATTCGGCATCCTCTTCTCCCTCAATATCATTGATCTCCTTTCCATTCTCCTCATCGTTATGTGCCCCATGGTCCGGGCGATCGTCAGCGTCTTCGTCACTTTCACTTTCGTTTTCGCTCTCAACAACCCGGTCAGGTTCTTGCCTTGGTATGTTTTCCGGTGTTGCTTTTGATTGAACTTGTAATACACTGTTAGAAACTGGCTGGGCGGCTTGTGACTGGGTAACTTCGTCGTCGTCCCCTTCATCCTCTGAGGATGAAATAAGATCTATGACCTGAGGAGCAGCTTGTGAAGCTGGCCGGACAGGTTTTCGATCCTCGTCGCCATTGTCATCAGTCTCATACTCGCTTTCATACTCGAGATTTTCAGCGTCTTCATCCTCTTCGTCCCAACTTTCACCATCTTCGAACTCGGGTTCTAGCTCGTGGGGTCGTAAGTCTTCATCGTGACTATCGTCTTCGTCGTCGTCTGGTGCGGTGTACTTCGTCGTATCATAATCGCCACCCATTTCATCTGGGTCGTATTCAGGCTCATCTCCATCCGAATATTCAGCATCCACTTCATCCTCAACTTCCGCTTCGTCATACATTTCAAGGGTATCAGCTTGGCCGGTCATGACTATGTCCTCTGCAGCAGTGGGTGGCGGCGGTTCGTCATCCGAATCACTTTCGTCTATGACCACCGCAGTATCGGGAGATTTCCCCTCCGCACTACCCAGCCTGCCGGTATGAGATATTGATGTTGCTTGAGACTGGTTATTGACCGTAGCCCAAGACGATGATCCCACATTTCCAGCTACAGGAACACTACCGCTGAACGATCCATGACCAATATCCATAGCCTCTTGAGGAAAGGGGTGATTATTATCTAGATAGGAAGATGGATAGTCAATATGTGCCCCTTTAGATACCGTATTGCTTTCCTCCTCTTCTTCAAGGCCTAGCGGTGGGTAGTCCGTGTTATGCTGTGGAACTTGAATTGGGTAGCCCTGCTCATCAGTTGCTGGGCCCTCACTAAGATGGTGGTCTCCATGCTCAATTGCAAGGTGATCAGGTTCGTTTGGTGAGTGTGCATGGCTTCCAGATCCTATTACATCATGTCCCGCAGATTCCCTGGCCTCGAAGTTGTTTTGAAAGATATCAGTTGATGAAGGTTCATTAGGATGCAAGTAGCCCTCGGGTGGAAGGTTCATAGGTGGAGCATCCCACTGTTGGACCCCATCATTGGGCATATTAATTCCATCAGCAGCGTGGAATGTTGGTAGTTCATGGCCATTACTTTGAGGTTCACCGCCGACACCGGGTGTTAGGAGTAATGAAGGTGTCGCAACCGGCCATTCGTTGTGGGAATCATCTTGGACGTCCCCTTGAACGCCGTGGTCGACCATGCCTTGGTGGGAGTGGGTGAAATATTCTACTCTTGACGTCGATCCAAAAGTCGATTGTGGTTCATTGTTAGTGCTTGTTTGCACAGATAAGGGTACTGGTAAATCGATTTCCATGGTTTGACATCCTTCATCAGTCATATCGGGTCTCGGCGGAGAGCTCACGGGGTTCTGGGGTGAAGGAGGTTCAGGACTGGGAGACTGGCTGGTATATTTCCATGCACCGCTTTCGCGACCAAATCTTGACCTTTTTCGGCCTCTCCCTCTCACTCCACCATCATCCTCGAATATATCGTATCCATCTTCGAACAGGGACCCATACGACATTCGTGCTCTTTTGACGAAAGCCGGCGACTCGTATTCACCATCTTTAAGCTTCGCGACGTAAGTTTTGCTAGGTGGTGTGAGCGTTCCGAGTATTTGAGGGGGAAGGTCTTCGGGAACTAATTCAGTCGGCGGCGTTTCGGCGCGATTTTGAAGCTCCGTTGGAGGAGAAGGAGGAGGTGGTGGGCGGTCGACATTGATGAGCTTAGCCTCTCCAGCCTCGACTAGGGTAACCTAGGAAAGATATAAGTCATTGATGGAACATCGAACACAAGCCAGTATATAATCACCTGGAGCAACAGTTTATCTGAGAATTTCAACTGCCAATCGATCCCAGCGCCTGGTAAACTCTGGCGCTTCTTGACTTGTTCAGGTTCCCACTCCACTCCATCCAAACTCAGAAGAACTTCATCACCACTACTTAATCCACTCTCTCCAGCAGCCTTAGCAGATGCACCATTTAAATTGACGCGAACCTGCCCTTTATTTCTACGAAGACGGTAGTCAGGCTCGGCGAGAATAAAGGCAAATGTGCCCTTGACAGAGTTATAGGGCCATGTGATAGTAACCACGCCACGCACAGCACAAGATGCCGGGTCAGAAATTTCGGGGTTCAAGTCCGCGATAGCAATATTGCTCGCAGTGTCGAGACGGTGGGGCGGGTTTGGCGCGTTTGTGGTGTCCATGATGATGCCGGCATAGTTTCGTGGGAATCGCGGTCGCGTTGATTGTTTGAGCTACGGCATGGGAAAGGAAATTTGAGTGTGGCGCATTTATACGAAGAGCACAGTTGTAATAATAACTATGATCTAGTAGTGTCTTTCCTAAGTTGCTTTCCCTCAGGTATTTAGTATCATCGACCTTCCCTTAGGCAGGAAAGTGAGTGTTATTGATGTGTCTTGATGGTATTGAACAGCTGAAAACGTTCAAGTTGAAGCTTCGAAATTCACAGGTACAGGCACGGAGCTGCCAAGAATCTAGTGTATGCGCCTCAATTACTAGCCACAGACAAGGATAAAGTGGGTCGTTCGATAAACCTTTGTCTGGGGTTTGCTGGGCTTATCGATAGATCAATAGGCGGCTACAGATTTGCATAGAGGGAATGTTAACTCTAAATTCCCAGCGATCCATCTACCAATGCTACCTATTATGATGTCACCGGAAGCGGAAGAGCTTGACAGATTAAGTCACGCTAAAGGTACCTGGTAACTTCGAAGTTTTAGACTTTTACATGCCAACTTGATCAACTTGGCCAACTTGACCAACTTGACACCAACAAATTCTACAGTCGCTGTGCCTCATAAGAGTCTTCCAACTGTTCAATCCGGCTCGATTGCGAATCTTCATTGTTAAACCCAATTCACATCTCGTCTCCTCTGGCTGTTAATTGAATTTATTTCAACTAACTGTAAGTGATAGTCCAATTACCAGGGAGTTGGTTTAGCCCTAGGGAACCATCAAGTCAATAAGTAACCTGAATTATACCGAGTACAAAGTCGAAAATTATAGTCATTAACTTACAGCCATCGTAATTCTCCGGAACGGTCTGGTTAAGTGTGCATCGCATAGCTTCGTCGGAGGTCTGGGATTTAAGCTGCGCGCAACGGTCGTTACTACAGCGAGCATCCAACGCTCTCTGGAGGGCGTCGCCTTTCCAGCCGAAGAGATAGTCACCGTGTTGGCCGTAACCGGAACTTGAGGGAGTAGTCAGCCATCATTCCAACCTGTCCGGCCACTCCAATGCCACATTCTACGCTATCAGTTCAGAGAACTTACCCATCTCCCATACTGTAAACCAGGGGTTGAGACCCGTCCTCAGGCCATAAATCTGGGTCGTTGAAAGGTCGCGTCTATAAATCATTCAGATTAGCACATTAATAACGTTACTGTAGGTCCCCATGCCAACTCTGTTTGCAACTCGTGGCCCCCAAAAGTATCAAGATAAGAGCCGTATTACTTACATCCCACATGACTTCATACATTAACTGTGGAAGCTTGACGGGGTGAGAAGCCGGGCAAGGGCCGCCACTCTCGAATGATCCTGTCTCAGGGTATGCAACGTGGCTCCTATGATCAGGCGAATCAACGTTGACGCCATCCCAACACGACGGGAAAGTGATTGTGCTTCTGATACCTCCCCCACACATCTTAACAGGAAGAGAGGCCGTATCTTCGCCCGTGCAAGGCGCGCCGCCAAATGGCACCTGGTTGATCGTGCTAAAACACCGGTGGCAGATCTGTCGCTGCTGACCCTCGGCTTGTCGTAGCATAGGGTCTCCGGCTAGCATACGGAATCCCTATTTAAAAAATACTCACGTCAGCGCTGAAGTTCAATGTTGATAGATGTTTTACCCAAGTGTTTCCGTACCTCATCGCTTAGTTACTTACCGGTTTGAATGCAGTAACGTTGGACTTTCCATCGTACGGAGGAATATAATACACAGTCAATCCACCGTCAGCTTTCAGGCCCATGTTCACCAGTTGTGGCACGCGTTTCAAGGTCCCGTTACGGGCTCTGAAGAACAAGTTGGCCGTCCAGTAATTCGAGAAGTCCTCGGCAAAAGTGCACGAAGTACAGGTCGACTCCTCTACAGGATCGAAATCGACAGGCGGCATAGATGCTCGGAACGAGTTTCCACCGCCCACTTGGTGCATATGAGGCGACTGTTCCATACCCGGCGATACCAGAGGGTCTAAACGCTCGATAGTCAGCTTGGAGCACGAGAACCGCAACATCTGCTGTGCGTATGCGGCGTCGCGCGCTGACAAGAGTGCGGCCAGAGCAGCAAGCGAACGCCAATGCATATTTTCCCAGATTTCTTATATTTTCAGGTGAATTAAAAAGAGGAGAGTCTAAGAGCACGAAAGTTTGCAGAAAAGTTTCAAGGGACCTTAAAACTCTGGGTAAGGCGGTGGTCCTCAAATCACAGATCAATCCGTCTATATATCAACTCTGGCAACTAGGGAGAACACCTCCAAGATGACCGAACTCTTCTTATCATACATACTAGGTTCGATCAAGCTCGAGCAACAGCGTAGGAACCCAGTAGTCTTGGTATAGAAGCGGTTCGCAAGGGGAACTGCCGTAGATGAAAATCTACCGGGTAATATGCTTGATAAGCCAGGGGAAGGGTTATATTCTCCAAAGTGATTTCCCGCCCTGTTTTGATTGGCGAACGAATCTCCTTTAGGGGCAAAGGTTGACACGCATGTATACCTTTACGTACCTTTCTCGGACCCTTGAGTTGTGTATCTTATGTAAGGACTATATCATGTCATCTGTGACTCGATTCTAGATAACCAAGTGCTTAGTCCTTGTTAGGCGCTCATATCTTTCGCAGTGAGCGTAGTGCTATTTTATTTCGAGTTTGCTATTCACAACGATGCTCTTCAGCTGCTCTGGCTCATTTTTACCAAACGAGATCTAGGTAGTTAACGTTCTTCAGGATTCTAATATTAAGATTGCAACAGCGTGCGATACTAACTTAATGAACTCGAAGCCCACCATAGTTAGGTACCTAAGGTAGGTAGGTAATTCAATGGGTCTTTACTAAGTCCTCTTATTTATCAGACAATTCTAACTATATGTTATATTTGCATCACGGCACAGCCACAACTATTTCATAAACAGTAGTATACACCTCAGAGCTGAAAACAAACATGTTCCCACGGAGCGATGCTACTCTACCCACGCTCACGCTATCCTGGGTAGGTAGGATGATGCAGCTGAGACTTGGCGACATCGTTTACTATAGTAGCCGTTGTCGGTTTAAATACGGAAGGATCCATTAGTTCCCTAACACAAATAACCACCTCAGTAATCTTCAAATTAAGACTGCACTTTGAAGTTAACTATAACCTTCTAGATATAGGTCGAGCCATGATCCGTGCTTCTAACTCATGATATGACAATAGCAAACTAAACTAAATTTTCAACAGCATTATTTAAGCCTCAAAAATGCTGAGCCTATTTAGCTCCGCTAAGGATATTGCTAAGGGGGTGCGCTTAGCAGCTGACACTGCGATGTGGGCTGGAAACGCCGTTTCGCGCCATATGAAAGGGAGCAAGACCGGCGTCTGTCTCGTTTGCAATAACCTGCAGCCCTATGGGCACGAAGACACATTCGGTCGACCGAGCGCGGCATGGAACCAGCTCAGTGATCCTCAACAAGCTGCCCGAAAGAAAGAGCTCGCCTCTGTCCCCACCCTTGTCCTGAAAAATATACCAACGAAGAAGATCTTGGAGAGTCGCGAGGTCGACCCTAAGACCGGTCTTCCTAAGAATGACTGCAAGTACTGCCGTCTGCTATGCGAGATATTCGATGCGTACTTCATCGACGAGTGGAGGAGCTGGATTACGGAGACTAAAAATGGCATGCCGATAGAGGTTGGCCTCATGATCAGAGAAGGGGCGCCTCTGATAGTAAACTGCTGGAACTTTACGTATGACAAATGGTTCCAGAACCCTAGAGTAGATCTCGAGCTGTATATGGATCCCATGCCCCCATCCCCTATACCTGGTGCCCCTACGATGGGGCCGACGGGATCTCGTGCGACAGATGTACGGTCTGAGGTGTGCATGAAATTCATGAAGGAAAGCGTTAATGAATGCTGTAGAACACATCACAGATGTGCTACACAACGTAGCGGCTTCGCTCCTACTAGGTTAATATACGTTGGCGGAGGTAAGGACGCGCTTAGATTGTGCGATGATCTTCCTTCAGGGGGCAACATCGCGTGGGCAGCGCTGAGCCATTGCTGGGGAAGTGGCAAGCCACTATCATTGACTAAGTCGACTCTGCCTGATCTAAAAGAACGTATCGATTTCTCAGAATTGCCCGCCACGTTCCGAGATGCGATCACTGTCACGCAAGAACTTGGGCTAATATATGTTTGGATCGACTCTTTGTGCATTGTGCAGGACGACAAGACAGATTGGGAGAAAGAGGCAGCTCTTATGGGTTCGGTATATAGCCGCGCATTTATCGTTATCAGCGGTGCCTCTTCGCCGAATCCCAATACTCCCTACTTGCGGCCCCGTGAAGAGGAATGGCTTCCGAAACGGTTTAATTTCCCAATCGCACCCGGCGCCAACATATCGATTGCGGTCCGGCAGCGACATCTCCTAGCCGCGCCGCTTGACCAAGGGCTACTCGAGCCGCCATTCACTGGTTCGTGGGCCACACTGAAGAAAATCGGACCTATGTGCGCGCGCGGATGGTGCTTCCAAGAATCCTTCCTCGCATCGCGGATCCTCAACTTCGCCCCGGGTGCCATCATATACGAATGCCGGACGCATCGGAAGAGCGAGGATCAGCTGCCTCCTTATCCATGCACGACCCCCGGGACTTTGGGCGAAGTGGCCCCCTTAGAGCAGTGGCACATGATTGTAAAATCGTACACGTCGCGCCAGTTAACATTTACTAGCGATAAACTCTCGGCGATAGCTAGTGCTGCTACGATCATGCCGCAGGCTGGGAGGAGCAGGTATCTTGCCGGCCTATGGAGCGAATCTCTCCTTCTAGACCTCCTCGTACGTCTTACTAAGTACTTTACCTAATAATAAGATAAATACCGTACTCATAACATGAACCAACTCCAGAATCAATTATTTGCCCGAGAAATCAACCGCTAACCCGCTGTTATCCCAGTGGCAGGTAATGCCAGGCCGCCCGCACCTCCCGCTAATGACGAAAGAGCACGAGGAGAACGCGCCGACATGGTCGTGGGCGTCGATGAACTGGGGCGCAACGTGGAACCCGATGCAGGATCACCAGCTCCTCGCCATCGTAATAGACGCGAAGACGAACGTGGTAGGGGCGAACCCTTACGGACGAGTATCAGGGGGCACCCTTACTCTGCGGGGCCGCATCAAGTACTGCCGGCTCTCGGCCGATTACCACAAAAACGAGCATTGGGTTTACTACCGAAAGGGCGACGGCGGCTCGTATAGCCGAAAGCAGCACTTCCGAACCGACGGCGCCTTGGAGTCCTGGACTGCGCCTGGACAGAACGATGCGTTCGCTCGTCGGTCGCGAGCTACAACGTCTGGGAATGCGTTCGAGGCGGCGGCTGCCTTTTTCTGCCTTGCGAAGGGTCATTGGATGAAGAGTGATCATATGGGTTTGATCTTGGGCATGTCGCCTAAGTTCCCCGGGTGTATGGAAAGGGTAGGTAGTATCTTGAATGTTCCCAGAGACTGGTACGACACGGGCGTGGACACCACAGTGACGATAGTATAGTGCAGCGGTAGTTTATACAAAATGGTTTACTGTCTAAAGCCTTAAGTATAGCCTTTTCCAAGTGAAAATGTGCTTAATGCCAAAATTCATCATCATCTGTGACAAAATATTAATTCTGTATACTCATACATATGCGAGAAGCATATATCCGCTGTCCGTCATACAGCCCTCCTGTTAATTTCGAGGTTGTAGGTGAATTCTGGCAACCCCTAAATATTTATTCCCGCAAAATACTACTAGGAATAGCACATTCATCGTGTTTTTATAACCCGTCAACAATGTGTCAAAACATATCTCAAGGCCCTATGTGATAAAAGTGTAAGTGAAGCAGCTTATAACTTGTCCGAATAATTGGCTCCTACTTTTTTGCTCCATTACCCTAGAAACATAGGTCCTAAGACTCATGTGTACCTAGTTATACCCGGGGCAATTGTAGGCATTGTTAGTTAAGTTAGTATCATCCCAACACTTTTCTTAGAACGCAAGCTACTGGGCGAAGTGGAATATGTATTTATAGTAGATTCTAAGCCGTAGTATCAAAATAGTTGCATATTCCAAGGAACTAGTTGCCGCATAAAGTCACTTGCCATATCTCTACCACCTAGCGGATACCAAAAGTACCTAGTGAGCATAGCAGTCTATTAGAGCCTCGACCGAGAGGCTTTAAAAACATAATCGAATGTTCACCAACATTTAGGTTTAGTCCAGGTACCTCCCTTCGCCGTCTGTTCATTTGAAGCACTTGAAAGCCACCATGGGTTTACGTTAGCTCTCTATTTAGAGCTAACTTATGGAGCATTCAGTATCCTCGTGCCCTCAACACCTATGGATCCTCATGCGGGTGTAAGGGGGGAAGTGCAGCTGGCGACAATACGATGGTCCAAATCGTACCACCAACGAAGATATTCTGTTTGTTGGCTTCCTGCCTAGGTACCTATCTTAGGTACCTATATAAGGTAACCTACGTGACCTCCGCATAAATAAATCCTTTTTTTCCTAAGTAGGCCTCTTTACATAGTTCTTCACATCCAAGAGACGACATCATGACCGGCAACGTATGGTTTATCGCCGGAGCGAGCAACGGCTTCGGCCGCGCCATCGGCCTCGAAGCTCTCAAGCGCGGGGACAACGTAGTCGCCACATCGCGCAACCCGGCCAAGATGGAGGACCTCAGGCAGGCCGGCGCCCTGGTGCTCGCCCTCGACGTGACCTCCGACGACGCGACCATTGGCGCGGTCTTCCAGAAGGCCATCGATACCTACGGCAAGATCACGCACTGCATCAACGCCCCGGGATACGTCTTGGAGGCCGCTGCTGAAGAAGCCTCGTATGTCTCATCCCCTGCCCCCGTTTCCCTCTTTAGCGGTCCAGAACAGAGTGAGAGAGAAATCAGGTCGCTAGTTTAATAACGTTACTTACTGACCTACTCGAAATATAGGGCACGGGAAGTTTTCAACCAGTTCAGCACCAACGTCCTAGGCATCATGAGCCTAACGCGCCATGCGCTGCACCACATGCGGCCGCGACGCGGGGGCGTGATCGCGAACTTCGGCAGCCTCGCGAGCTGGCAGGGCGTCCCCGCAGCGAGCTACTACTGCGCGAGCAAGTTCGCGGTGACGGGGTTCACGGAGACGGTGCACGCCGAGGTCAGCGGGCTCGGGATCTCCGCCGTGATTGTCGAGCCGGGACACTTCCGCACGGGGTTCCTCAACGCAGGCGGGGATAATCGCATCAAGGCCGCGAACCAACTCACGGACGAGTATAAGAGCACACCCGTAGATGTGGTTAAGGGTCAGCTCGACGGCCTCGATAACAGGCAGCCTGGTGATGTTGTTAAGGGCGCTAAGGTCATTGTCGACGTGCTGACGCGGACGGGCGTCGCGGAAGGCAAGGAGATTCCCCATAGGCTCGTCCTCGGCCGCGACGCGTTGGATGCTATTAAAGGTAAGATCCAGACCACTGAGGCGGTGATCAAGGAGTGGGAAGACGTTATCCTTAGCACGGATCACGACGATGTCAAGAAATAAAACAGGCGTTGCTTTACGTTACGATCTTATATATACCTAGACAGTCAATTGAGCAATTAGATACCATCATAACGCTATTACATTACCAGGCTAATAAATTGCGAGTTTATAAACGCGATAATTTGACAGAATTGGAATCGACTGCCTTAGGAGTTTATATTACCCCCGAAAACCAGTGCCAAATATAAACATCTTGGTTCGGTCGTGTATCCCTTGCGTATGTGCCGAGTGGCACAGCATCGTCACTCCTGCGGTCTCGATGCGGAAGCAACCCCGGTCGCGGTTATGCTATAAGCTCAGAGGCACATAAGCTCCTGCCGTATCACTCTGTCCGCAATCCCGGGAAATCGCACCTAGGTACCTACCATAATCAAAGCCAAGAACGTCCCTAATTCCAGAAACGGAAAGACATGTCTCCACCCGGACCCGGTAAGCCCGATCCAGTCCCCGGGTTTGGTTGCTGGTTTGTGTGGATGCTGGTGCCTGTGCTTGTCTTAGGTATCTCATTACTGTCCAAGAACCTCTCTTCCTAGACATGAGAAGTATATAGTAGAGTTTCGCGAGTTTTGTTTTGATGGGTCTACCGAAGGAAGGGAAGGGGCAGGAAAGAGGTTAGCTTTGAACCAATATCACACTGCGCCGAGATAAAAGCAAGCAGATAGGGTGTAAGTATCCGACCTACTGAGAGGTTCCATTGAATAGAGCTTCGTAATTATGGAATCTATCAAGTGTTAAGTGCCGCACTAAAGAGAGCGCTCAGCTATCAAATGAAGCAAGGTGTCAAAACGTGGGATTGACTTTAATGTATTCCGCGCGTCTAGAGCTTAGCATAGCACTCCTTTATACAGCATCCCATAAATCGATCCGAGTTTATTCTCAGGATCCATGTTTTCCCATGCTATAAGCACCCGAGCAAAAACACGCCTCTAGCTAGTGAACGAGGCTGTTCTAAAACATGATAGAAGCCTCTCTATCGTAAATGATGCTCCAAAACCAACCCCACATCGCGCCCGAGTCTGTCTGGTTTTTGTACACGTCCACTTCTTGGATAGGTATCTTGGGAATATATCATGCGGAATATATAGTCCATTACTTCCCACTGTGGATCTCTACTCTACACACCTTTGCCATGATTTCCTCGCCGCGTACGTCGTAATCGTTCGATTCTCTCTGCAGAGAATGGCAGCCGCCCTACTCTAGTGCCATTTCGCTCACTGCAGGTTCGCCGGACTGGAAAACATTGGAACTCGAAGCTCGACCCAATGTAGGTGGTCGCCCATCAACATGCGGTCGTTTGCTATCTCGCTGCGACTCATGGGTTGATGGTGGTCGCTTCTTATCCTTCTCGCGCCCGCTACCTTCCTTAGCAGCGCGGCGTGCATCCCTTTCCTGTTTCTCCTTTTCTCGGCGCAATGCCTTCGACTCGAACTCATGCCATTCACCCTCAAGCTCGCGAAGTCTATAAAAAGTTAGCGTACTTGTGACATGTGATCAGAGCAAATGAATTAGGTACATACTCAATAGCTTGCCTTGCAGGCGGTTGCTCCGTTGTGAAGTAGGGATGTTCTAAAACTTCAGCGGCCGATGGACGTTTCACTGGGTCATATTGAAACATGGCGGCGAGCAGGTCGAAGGCAGCTGCTGGTACTCGTTCCTTATATTTCTCGGCGAAGACATTAGGCCGTCGGTATCCAGGTCTCAGTAACTCGAACCACGGCATGTCGACAAGAGCAGGCCAATCTGTCCTATTTGGCGTACCAAGCACAGCGTATATCTTTTCCAACTGGTTAATCTCGCCGCCGTCGCCAGGAAAGATAGCATGCCGCGTGAAAATTTCCACCATGACGCAGGCAGCGCTCCATATGTCCACAGCAGCACCATACTGCGTCTCGCCAAGTAAAAGCTCCGGGGATCTGTACCAAATGGTAATAACACGGTTTGTATAATCCAGCTGATGACGCTTGGCGTAAAAGCGTGCCAACCCAAAGTCTGCTAGTTTTAGGACTCCATCGTTACTGACAAGGATGTTGGCTGCCTTTATGTCGCGATGTAACACTCCACGTTTGTGCAGATAATCGAGGCCTTCGAATATTTGTAGGGCAAGATGCTTCTTTTGTGCTGCGTCGAGTTTGTATGATGGGTGATTAAGCAAGCCCGTAAGATCGTGAGACATGTACTCGAAAACCATGAAACAGTCATTCTTCTCGACCATGACTTCCTGTAAGTTGACAATATTTCGATGCTTCAGGGATTGGAGAAGCTTTATTTCCCGCACCGCGGTAACCGGGAATCCGTCTCTCTCGCCCTCCATACGTATCTTCTTTAAAGCAACAAGCCTCTTCGTGTACACGTGGAGGCCCTTAAAGACTTTGCCATATGTACCTGAACCCACAACTGACTCATTGCCAGGCTTTCTGAAAAATACCGAATCGGACGCAGCGAGGTCTGTTGGTAATTCCGGCTTGGGCTTCAACCTTCGTTGTATCCTCTTTACCTTTCGTGTCCTTGGTAACTCAGGAGGAGCTCTGTTAGCATGATAATCGGATCTTGCTCTTGCAGAAGCTGGCTCTCTTGGAGTATCTCGAGGTAAGTCTCGATCTCGATCTCGATCACGCTCCCGCTCACGTTGCCGTTCCCGCTCTCTTTCCCTATCCCGCTCTCGTTCTCGTTCCCGCTCGCGATCACGATCGCGGTCTCGATCACGGTCTCGATCCCGATCCCGATCTCGGTCGTCAGTAGATGGTGGTGGTTCTTTCTTAGGAGCCGTGTTGAATTTTTGCGAGATTTCCGGTTTGGGGGTCGCGACTGGAGTTTTGTTCGTCGCCTTGAACGCAAAACTAAATTTCGAGCTTGCGGGACCTGTCGGAGCTGTGGGAGGGGGTCGAGGTGGAGGCATCTGCTCATTAGCATTCTTCTCCGACAATAAATCTTCATTGTGGGGCTTTGATTCTCTGGATGCGTTGTCATCATCTCTGTCCTCCTTTGCTCCGGCTATATCTGGGTGGCTTGAAGTAGAATGATGTGGGCTATGGTGATGTTGAGGAGTATTCTCTCTGGAATGGTTAGGGATACCTCTACCGGTACCTGATCGCTGAGCGTTCTGTGTGCCTCCTACACTCCGGTAATTACCTCGAGCAGGATGTATGCTACCTCGAAAGCTTCCCCTAGAAAAGTTACGGCTGTGAGAGTAAGACTGGGACATGGGACCAGTAGGCGGTTGAGGTGACTGGGCTGATTGGTGGTGAGCCGAAGGGCCTGTGGGAGGCCCATGACTGCTTTGGGGTTGGTGTGTAGAATATTGACTAGATTTGTAGTGGTGAGTATATAATTTGAACCTATAGGAAGTTAGTTGAGCATACCTATGAGGCGAGCCTTGGTGTTGATTACTCCAAGTGGCTCTGCCACCACCATACGGTGATTGCGATGTTGGGGAGCCCTGAAAAGATGAGCGCGATTTAGGACGCGGCGAGCGAGCCGCGTGCACAGGTCGGCGATCGTTATATTGGGAGTTCCCGGGGCGGGTAGGAGGCGCTTGTGTATTAGAAGTCCCTCGGTTCTCCAACCGTCTGGACATATTGACTTCGATACTGTTTGCACCGGACGCCAACTGACCCCCGGGAGGGAATTTGGAATCTTCACGATGCTTACCCTTCTTGCGAGAACGGCGAGACCCGCGCTCCCTGGGTGACCTGGGCAAAAATTCAGACCTAGGGGGTTCGATAACAGGCGATGATCGACGTGATCGTGAACCAGCCTCAGACGAACCGTGATGGTGTCGATCAAGCGGACGATGTGATGAATGTGCACGAGAAAAGGATGATCGTCGGGAACTAGAACGGCTGCGACCCCGATTTTGTGAATCTGCTCGCGGGTGAGGTGGAGCAAAAGAAGGATCCGGTTCAGAATTATCTTCATGAACCGGTGAACGACTACGATGATGATTTCGACGCGGTTCGAATGGTTCGTTACGGTCGGCACGCCTAGAGTGAGGTTCGTTGTCGTAAGGAGGTGAAAGAGAACGTCTACGAGAGGCTGAAGGAATTGAACCTTTTAGGTGATCTCTCTCCACCCGCTCTGCTCGACGTCGGCGGTCCCGTTCACGCTCGCGCCTAGATTTCTTGGGTCGCGAAGGTGGGAAAGGGAGTGGACTCCGGCTCCTACGCCTTTTTCTGGACGTTGGTGAGAAGGATCGGCCTCTAGCACCGTGGTTCGCGTAATCGTTACTTCTCGGGCCGTGTCTAGGAGACGTAGGTATATTGCGGTGTTTGCTGTAGTCTAATTTCTGACCTTGCTCGTCTCGCAAAAGGCGATCGCTAACTTCGCGAGCACTGTTGTCTTCTGGATTTCCTTCTCGATCTTGCGATCGACCACGTTGATTTACATCGGACTTGTAAGGCCTATCACTTTGCCGCGGAAATGGTTCGTCGCGGATACTCTTAGTCCTAACACTATAATCGTCGGGACGTCGAGAAGTGGGCGACTGAGATCGCGATGTAGGCGGCTTAGAGTGGGAACTGATAGCCGTACCTCGACGGTCTGAATCAAATCTATCTCGATCCCTGCGATCGCGGACGCGTTCGCGGTCGTCGTTGTCGTAACCTTTGTTGCTTTGATCGTGTTTCATGGCAACATCTCGGTAATGAAAATTAGATCCAAATTTGTTGTTTGGAGCTGAACTTGGAGCTGGCGGCGGTGATTGAGGACCAGGCATACTGGGGCGTCGATGCATTGTTGAATCCATGTCGGCATCTCTCATTTTAGCACTAACCGACTGCATTGACTTAGTGCCAATTCCAGTAACAGAAGACCGCTAAACCAATGCCAGTCAGCCCGTTCAGTGAGAAGAGAGAGGACGGTAAAATTATGTCGCCGAAAGACATGGGTCAGGCCACCTCAGCAGCCTCATCCACTGAGAAAAAGATGACTGATAAGTGGTCGATAAACGTGCGCGCTGGTACCTTTTTTTTTTTTTTTTTCTTCCTTTCTTTTCTCCTTACCCTTGTCTGCCCCGCAAACCCAAATATTGGATTTGATGTTTGGAGAATAATAAGTGATAGTGAGAGGGAAGGCTACCTAATCAGAGTAAAGAACCTGAATAGATGGATTGAAGAATGTCGGAGTTTCGGATGTTAGGACGAATTCGGTAGAAGAAAGAAAAAAAAAATCGAATAAAAAATAAAAAGGGAATGTATGCGACTCGATCTTCACAGGTAGGTACCTAACCTTAGGTACCTAAGGTAAGTTTTTAATGTCGGAAAGAGCATCAAAATCTAGTATGAGGCACTCCTGGTGAAGATGTAATGAACCGCGGTGGTTTTGAAGGTTTTCCCCGTCCAAGAATTTCTGGGTCGCGAAGCTTTGGCGTTTCCGCCCCCGGGGGAGCCTTGCGGCAGAATCGTTTACCCAGCTAAGCCAAAAACCCACCACAGTGACCTGGCTGCCTGGGCATAGATAGCGGATAGCGTAGATAGGGTGGCCTACTAAGCACTTCCTCCCACTATCGATATTGTTAAGCGTACCTTCTATCACCACTATTACCACCGCCACCTACTATGTAGACCGCTGATGTCTGAGGGGCAGAAAATTGAGAACTGTTGGATCAAAGATCCAGTTTTAGTCCGGTCCCAATTTTTAAGCACTTCTCGCACCGCCAAGATGGTGGTGCGTAAAGGATACCAGCCAGCGTGCAGGCGGCCGCAACAGCAGCAACACTCGAGTAAAACGGATTAAACGTTTTCGAGGTGCTTTCCAGGTTGCGTAGTCCTTTGATCGAGGCCAAGGCAAACACCGAGAAATGTCTCAGCATTTCCAGGTTTTAGCGACCAGCCTAGTAAGAGGAACTAGGCGAGTCAAGTAGCAAAATAAGCCGTATGCTATCTACGATGATGTGTAATCTAAATACCACCTTGTTGTTCAGACCGTAGTCATCCTCTCTTTTCTTGTCGCCATTCCAATCCCCATCAAGCAATAAAGAATCAATGTTGTCAGGTATTCAACCTTCAACCCATATAACAACCAGGTAGGCACCTAGGCAACTGTGTTGTTTAATAAACCGCAGCAATCCTGAAGGACAGCCTTTGCGTCTTTATCGTCTGCCGACTGTGTTGCCTCCGGGATTCCATTGTTGTTAGATATCGTTAGGGAGCATAGATATGCCCGATGGATTCTTTTCCTGCGATGCTAACAGTAAATAATCTTTGGAAGCCGCTAACAAGGCCACTCAAACAGAAATCCAACTCAGGTTCGGTCGACATCTGCTTAGGCAAGGCGCAGATGAGATCAAACTGAAAAAATCCTCGAGCGTCATATCGCAGGACAACAGTCATGCCTCCACTCTGGTTCCATTTATCAAGATGCAAATACACCATAGAACAGGAAAATTATCACTGAAAGAACCAGCTCTTTCCATGTAATATGCAAATCTGATAAGAACCTCGACATAAAACTCCGAGCATAAGGAAATGTAGAACTATCTGATACTTGTGGAAAGCAGCAGTAAACCCATGTTAGGTTACAGGGGAATGCATATCTCGATCTCTCATCTCTCGATGAAGACTACCTAGTAGGTAGGTTAGGTAGCGAGATGGTATCATCAGGGTGCAGGTGCTGTCAGGAAAATGGCCGGTAAAGCCAGGTGCCAGAGGTGAAATATGGCGTCATAATGCCTGCAGATAATTTGGACTACATCCGGTCAAGTAGTAGAGAGCCAGAAAGCCTGAAAATTCTCAAAAGGTTTAGAGGCGTCATAATTCCGCCAGGCGCACTGATAAATATACTGTCTCCGCCAAGTATTGACGGTCATGGCATGGCATGGCGGACTGTTGCAACACCTATTGCACAAAGCCTCGTGGAAACGTCTGGCATGCTGAATAGGAGGTAGATATTTCCCCTTCATCTAGACAGGCATGAGTCCGACGTCGATAGGAATCGTGGATTGGGGTCGCTAGGGAGTTGAATAGGAACAACTGTGAAAATTGACGAAATCCTCAAGCGAGTTTTGATAGACTTGCTGAGGAATAAATTCGCCACTCCAAATTTCCGGCAACGGTTGCTACCTATCTTAAAGACATGTTGGTGGAGGTAAGTATCGAGGGAGTGGTGACAGGCCCGTGGTTGGCGAAGCGGCCGGACCCACGGTCGCGTACGGGCAGTCGTAAGGTTGGAACGACGCTGATAGTACACGAGCGATGGCTAGATATTTTGTCCATAGCTGGAAAACCTACAGCGAAAATAAGACTTAGAAGATAGACAAGTCAGGCGTAGTAACGATTGGCTTCTAGAATAAAACAACCGTCATTCGTAAAGTGTATGGTGTGTTGTCAACTTAGGATCCTGGGTTTGGAGAAAGCGGGTTTCGGTAAGAAAAAGGCGACCACACAGTACCGCTAGTCGAAGCTTGAGACTAAAATACTGTGCAAGTTACATAATACACCTGGTAAATGTAAACTTTCTTAGTAGGTGCGGCGTTAGGTAGGTAACTGCCTGGAAATAGGTACCTAATCTTACAATGCTGTACTACCTTCCATCTCTTGAGCAGTCAAACTTATTAGGGCGCTAAAACTGAACATAGAATCTCAGGTGGAGTCTAGCAATCATGTGCACATCTACGGATTAGGTAGATTATATCGAGTCGGGCGTCTTGTAACCAAAATCAGGCCAGCTAAAGCCCTCCCCTTATATAGGGCCCAGGTAGCATCCAACGACTCTACATATTGACTTCATCCAGATCCCAAAAAAAAAAAAAAAAAAAAAAACCGCTGCTCGTTCGTTGGAGGTATATTCATTATGTACGCGATTAACAAATCTAGTTTGGACGCAAGGGAAGCCTCATGTGATCAATCGGTGATAGAGTGCTCATTCACAAGCATTTCTCAGTTGAGGCTCTCACGCTTAACGTAACTATCCATATTACCATACCAGGTAGCATGATGAATCCATACGAAGCTGACCATAGCAAAATACCGTCCACAGATCGGTACGCCGACGTACCTTTGTATGGCAGATACTCTCCCCTCCCTACTGACTTCAAACCCAATGCGAAGCATATCAACGGTACGACTCAAGAGTCCCTGAACTATTGGTCCACAGTGCTTGCACAATGTACGGAACATAATAGAATCTATGAAAACGGCGAAGGAGGGCGCGATGTGTTTGCACTTGGAAGCGTAATTATTAAGTCAATTCACTTAAAGGCAAATCTCGAGGGCCGAGGAGCTCACCGCGACTATTCATATGCCGATGCAAACGAGGTGGAGGCTATTCGCCTCGCGAGAAACGTAATGGATAATATCAAAGTTCTCAAGGTCTATTTCGCTTCTAAGGTACTCTAAATTGCAGTATGCTCAATTGATTTACCCCTGATGTTCTTTTTTTTTTTTTTTTTTTTTTTTTTTTTTTTTTTTTTTTTTTTTTTTTTTTTTTTTTTTGGTTTTTTTTTTGTTTTTGTTTTTGTTTTTGTTTTTTGTTTTTTTGGTGTGTGATT
>MU284239.1:0-52685 GCA_022478815.1 Daldinia bambusicola
TTTAGCCTATCTAGGCCAATTAAACCCTGCAGGGCTCCCTGTATTACAAGGCCTGCACAAGCCTTATAAATTCGCTGCAATCCCCGCTAAGGTAGGTAGGTAGGTAGGTAGGTTAGGTAGGCTCTAGGCATTGGCATCACATTCCCGGTAAAATATAAGCTTAATCTGGCACAGGCCAGCAGGCGAGCATGGAAGCAAGCAATCCAGCAAGGGACACGTATCGTATCGTATCGTATCGTATTGTACCGCTAACCTACCTAATTCGTCGATTTGTTCATTCGTTCATTCTTTCATCTCATTGTAGCACCCAAATAACCCGGGTGAAATAAAAACACATTCTCCACCTACGATGATAAGCACATAAGCACACACAGGTTAGCTTCTAAGCACGTTTAAATTTAAACGTATTTGCCCAAGGCAGTTATCGCGCACGCAAGAAATGATAAGATCAATATAAGATAGGTGGGTAGGTAGGTAGTATTAATAGATAAGAGCACCTTCGCAGGGTTCATTAATTCTATAAGTAAGGTATGTTGATATGTTAACGATAAAGGTTGACAGAGAAGCTTTCCCGTCGGCTCTTCCAGGCCTCCGCTTTTCTTCTTGTTTTTCTTTCATCTTCTTCTTTTAAACATGCCGTCATTTTCCTATCATATTCATAAAAATAATACAATTTTCTTCTTTTTTTTCCCCAATTCCTGTCTGCCGACATGTTTCCTCTGTCTCCCTTTTTGTTTTTGGTCCCCCATAATCCCACTTGTAGGTAGAGGTACCAACCAACCCCCCAAATGCTATGTGTTGCTGTAAATGATGAAGTAAACAAAGGAAATAAAAAAAGGAAATAAAATACATCCGCTGTTCATACAGTCGTAATTAACAATATTCGTCTCGTCATGCTTCTCTCCCTTTCCCCAATTCAACAAGTTATAGTGAAGCCTATTTAGATACTCTCTCAAATCATGCTTTTTGTTTCCCAACCAGAATCGTACAGCACCCAAGTAAATACAATGGGTGTAAGGTGAATAGGTAACTGCCCCATTGGCGGCAGATAACGAAAATTATACAGACGAAGAAAAAAAAGACCATTAACAAATATGTGTAGGGCTGAGTAGAAAGCAAACAAAAATCATTGCTGATCCGATTCCGGCAATTTTCTTTCCTTCCCAAGTCTATAAGGTACCCAGACCCGTAGCCCCGTAACCCCGTTGTAAAAAAAAAGAAAAGAAAAGAAATACAAAAAAAAATGACGAAAGAAGGAAAATATGCAAGATTGGACAAGGAACCTGGAAATTTCATCCCTTAGCATATTCCCGCTGTCGCTCCCGCGTAAGTAGTGACACTTAGGTTTACCTGCGAGCTACCCAAACAGCTCGAATCGATGCGGAGTGATGACAGATGCGAAACAGTATGATGCATGGCCCACAAGAGCCGAACCGATCTGATGACAGCCATGATGGTTACATGGGAGTTCGTCAGAAACGGAAACGGAATCGAGGATGAAGCGTTCCGGTAGAATGTACCAGAAAACACTTATGTCAATGATGCAAACCCACGATAAGCGAAATGGGATATGATGTAGGTGGTGATGCTGTAGCACCCGGCGGCCCACGCCCAAAAACCCTACAATTTCCAGGTGTTACGTCATTGGGAGACGTCATACAGCCTGCAGCGAATCACCAGCCAGTCATGAGCGCTGCGGGCACTGCGGGGACATCGGTCGGGTCCCAACCCAAGGGTCCTGATTGATCAGCATGGTTTGTGGCCCAAGATAGAAGCCGGACTACCGCTATGCGCGACCCATGCTGTAAATAGTTAAGTGCATCGTTAGCCCGCAGGACCCTGCAGATTGACGTTGGACCCTTGATATCGATCCTGTCTTCCAACGTCAACGGAAGCCCCACTCGCTACACCTCGGCATTGCATTGCATTGGGTATTGTATTGGGTCCGCCCTGCTTCCAGACCATTCGAGCACCATTCGAAGCGCCATTCCAATACCCTCCATCAGGAACATTCTCGCTCGCGAATCGCACAGCCTTGAAATTGCCTTAGCGTGTCTTGGCAGTGCATGCCGCATACGTTGCAGTTAGAGAGCGAGCGTTCAGGCTTCACGCTATGACCCAACTCATACGCCAACACCACCCCGCCTCCGGTGCTTGCCCGGGAAGTCCACATCAGGGTGGCAGACGCGGTAATGCCTTGTGAGCGCATCTGCCCGACTGAACGTCTTCTCTTCCGTGCAGAGATCGCACCGGACTTTTTGCTTGCGTGCGTTGTGAATCGTGTCTTCGTGTCTCGTAAGATCGTAGGGCCTGGAGAAGATCGTATTGCATGGCTTTCCCGTGCTCGGGTTTATCCTCTCGCACTTGTGCGGTCCAGCCTGGCTGTTAAGCATACTACCGGGAAGTCCACCCGCACTTATCGGGGACTTGACGTGGCTTAGGGCATTGGCTTGTCGATGTCCCTCGCGCTTGTGTTTCTGTAGTAATGCTGGCGTCTCGAATCGTAGCGTACAGCCGTGATATGTGCACGTGTAGGTACCTCCATCTGCGCTGGCTCCCGCTGGTTTCTGGCTCGGAACGTCGCCGCCCTCTGAGTTGCTTGCTTCAGTCGAGCTTACCCTTGAGTATGTTGAGGTCGCAGGGGTTGAGCGCTGCTGTTGCTGTTGTTGTTGCTGCTGTTGTTGTCGGTGCCCTATGAAAGGATACTGCTGCGGTATCTGGATATTGGTAGGCATGGAAAAGTTGAATGCAGCAGCCTGTATTGGTGTTGATGCCATCGACTGGAAGGACGGACTCGAATGTTGCGAGATAGTTCTAGGCGCTGCATTTGTAGTGCCGTTATTTGTAGGCTCGATGTTGTAACTATTGGTCTCATGCGGTTGAAACAGAGGGATGTTAGAGCCATCATCCGACTCGTTGAAGTCGAGCATCGCATCCTTTGGCGAAATCGTGTTTGGTGTACCTTGCTGCTGCGCAGAGTTGCGCGCCATATGTTGTTGTAGTTCCTTGTCGTCTCTTTCAGCCTTCAACCGTTGGTTGATCTGTCGAGCCGATCCGATATGTTGCATTTGCTCTACGCTCATTTGAGGAAATTCATTGAGAGCAGAGGCGTAAGGAGAACCTTGTCGGAATGGAGACTGATCATCTCGCGACGTACTTGAAACAGGTGATTGCACTGCGCTCAGATGTTGACTGTTGGCAGCCTGGAGTCTCTGAGCAAACAAGTCGTTACTAGGCGACATCGCCATTTGTGTCTGAGGCGGTGGAGAAGCTGACGTTATAGTAAAGTTAGGGCTATATAGTTCGTCGCTATAGATGTCGGTCATGGTGCGATCTAGTTTAGGAACTTGTTGGTTATGAAAAACTGTGTCATCGGAAAGGTGTAAGTAGTTGTCAAAATCAAAGTCGGAATCGCACACGAAGGGCGACATAAGAACTGAGGGCTCACCATTCCTTGCTCTTCGGCAATCATCTTCGGGCTCATGGAACGACGGTGTCGCGGGTGAGTCACCTGCAACTGAACTCGCCACCGAGACGGGGTGAGATCTGGCTGAAGAATTTCCACCACCAATGGACAATTCAGGAGCCGGAGCTAAGCCTCGGTCACCCCTTTGCTTCTGTTGCTGCTGATTCGCTAGGTTTGACAAGCCCTCAACCGAGGATACATCGCGCGACATGTGCTGACCGCTGACTATATTGCGGGTATTGTGGTAGTTGTTACTGTTGTTATTAGTAATACTGCTGTCGCGGTTGTTGTTGTTGTTGTTGTTGAACATGGCGTTGGCATAGAAGTTGTCGGACATGGACATCGGTTTTCCCATGCTGTATGCGTAGTTGTTTTCGCCACCCCCTATGTCGTGGTACCCGTCGTTGCCTGAATCTGGCACGGCAATATGTGGATTTGACGTGTTGGCATTATATGGCGATGCTGGACCGTTAGATCCAAGCGACGACAGCGAGGATTCGCGTTGGTGGCCGAAGCGATGTGTTGCCCTCGGAGTTTGTTGACTGCTATGAAGCATCCACGAATCTGACGGCATCAAGTCTGGAACCTGGCTTAAGCTTTGGCTGCTCTCCCCCCCGTTAAAGCTTTGCTGCGTCGAGGGCGTCGCGGGCGTCCTGTATCGCTGAGTAGCGGCGATAGCGGCGGCGGCAGTGTCTAAGGTCGAGAGCGATGTTGACTGGTTGAAGCTGTTGTTCGTGTTCGAAGTACCGTCGAGGGATTGGTGAGGGAAGAACTGGAAAGGCTGGTGGTTTCTCGATGAATAGGTATTGTGATCAAGCATCTGCATCATATTGTGTGACGATGCGATAGGTCGAACGAACGAGAAGTCGTCGAGTAATGTTTGAGTTTGAGTTTGTATGTAATCCGTGGTGAAAGAAAAATTAAGAGGAAGATCCAAGTAAAGTAGTTAAGAATAGGTAGTTAGATGTAAAAAGGTATGTGTGTATGTAATGCTGTAATGCTGTAATGCTGTAATGTTGTGTATTAGTTCGGGTAGAATCATAGAGTGTGGGGTGGAAAGCAGAGATGTGGCGAAGATAATGACTTAAATAACAGAGGGGTCCAATCGACTAACATCCCAGATTAAATGGGGTGCAGGGATGAGAGGGGTCCGATTAGGTATAGGAAAAGTACCGAAATACCTGAGGTACAAGGAAAACCGTAGCTTCCTTGGCTTGTTTTTTTTTTTTTTTTTTTTTTCTCCTCTTTCCTAATTGCTTTCTTTTCCCTACTATTCTACCTCCGAGGAAACTATGACAAAGTAAACCTTGACAGAGGGTCCCTCAATTAACCTTGTTGGGAACCGTGGTAACTCGGAGCTAGAATTCCGCCGGTCCAAGTCACTTTATTCGAAAAAGAGACTATTCCTTTGGTAAATCGATAGTGTCCTATCTCTCTCTCTCTTTTCTCTTTCTTCTCTTGAAGAAAAAAATCTGATGAGTAATAATCAGGTGGGAGGAGTGATAGTAACGATGATGGCTTGATAATGAAGCGCTGGGTCAGGTGGTCCCAACCAGGTTATTGGTTTAGGATCGCACCTCTTTGTTCTCGATCTGCTTTCCCGAATCGGCTTTTGGCCTGTTTCCCGTAGCTAGTCTCTAGTCTTGTCAAAGTCGATTATATGTCGGAGCTTGGTCGGTTCATGCGTTATTCTGTTTGTGTGTGTTTTATTTTTATTTTTTATTTTTTTGAGATGAGAGTAGGATTGCAAAATAGAAACGGTATTCGATGATGATATTTATTATTCGGCCAGAGGTAAAATAATGGCTTAGTCCCTTGGACTCGCTTATACATGCAGGAGTATTCATCTTGAAGGGACATTATTCATCCCCAGCTCAGTGAAATAGAATACACGCAGGTGCTGATTCGATGCCTCAACGGTTAAGGCGTAGTGTAAAAGTTGGCTACCCCAAGTCAAGATTGGAAGTAGAGCGTAGTAGAAAAAAAAGGTACATTTAGTGGTACTTGGAGAATGGTAATGTGGTAATGTGGTAATGTGGTGCGGGCCTACAAGGGTCCCTTGACTCTGGCCTACTGAAATGACGTAACTCTGTATGCAGTTTGTATGTCGTTCAGCAGGGGTGGTGAAGTGGCCCTGTTATGATTCAAGATACATCCATGTGTGGGTAGTACAACATCGATGAGACCCTTCTGCTCTCTTTTTCCCTTTGCTCTATTCTCTCTCCTTTTTTTTTTTTTTATCTCTCTACCTAAACTTGCATCATGGATTCCCCATTTGGTTGGTATGCCTAGCCCGATACCCGTCCGACACATCCATTACAATACCATTTACCCATTCTGTACCTTTTGATATGTAATGCGTAAAAGTGAGGTATACTTCTCTGGATTCCGATGTATTCCCGGCTATCCGCGGAGGGCCGCCTATCTGCACCGACTGCACTGCCACGGCTAGATTTACGAGCCACAAATATTTCAGCAGGTAAAAAAGTTCGAGGCTCTCAATCCTCAGATGGGTATCTCCGATAGAGGTAGGTACTTCCGACCCGCAAGGCCCGTGAGGCCCGTGAGGCCGCAAATAAGTTCAATTACAGAAGATCAAAAATTTTGATATGGAAAATCATTACTACGTACAGTAGGTAACAGATGTACTATGGGCATCTTTACATATAGTTTAGACACAAAGCTCGAGCCTAGAACAAATTACGGACATGGTGTAGATGCATCTACTAACACGTGTGAGATCTAGAACCGGACGCGGAGAATTGGTCACATGTCAGGTACCAGTCAGATCATCTCTCGTGTTAGTCGAGTCACCATCGTTCCATGGTCACAAACAACAACATTTAATCACGAAATATACTTAAAGTATCATGTTAAAGCATCTTCGTCAATGTTACATGGATAAATTAGTCATGCGCTTTAAGATGATGAGTATATCTCGAGGCATCATCTTGAATTACTATGTATTCCGGGATTTCTAGCTAGTGTAGCCTTCGGATGCGGTGGAGTTGGCGGGGTTTACGACGCATCGGCGTAGAAAAGAGCTTAAGGGCGCGACGGGAGTTTCGGAGTCCTGATTTACAATTTAGGGTATTATGCAGCGTTAATGCAAATGCGATTACTTTCTTTTTTTAGCTGCCTGCTCGCCCTACAGAAATACATATCTACAAGGTAGGTATGTATAATAGTAAAAGTACAAAAACAAAAGGCTAAAAAATAGCTGCGGTAAGGTTTGTGCTACGGGAAACTAGTGGTTCTAGGCTCTAGCAAACGACAAAAAAAAAAATCATTTCGAAAAATCTCGGCATTCGTCTTTGGCGTTATTCAGCCCTACATGGGGCCATCGTGTAAATAGTACATAGTAGAAGATAAGATGGGAGCACCGGTCTGAGTCTCAGCGTATTCCGATGAGTCCGACATGCTTAACTCCCGCGAATCCTGTAGTCCTGGTGAGCCGGAGATGACTAAGGAGCCCTATCTCCCAACTCCATCTGCCCCTTTGGGTAGCACACGGCCTTACACGCAGACCCCGAACCCGGTAGAGCGCAGTGTTAACATCACACGTGATACCTATACGCAAACCCCGTTCGCAACCGTGGGGTGGCTTGCGATACCTCAGATTAGGTACCAGACAACGGCGAACGCCGTCTGGGCTGCTCGTTCGGAGAATTTGTATTCACTTTCTGAGGCCGAGAGCATACTCCCCAAGCTCGGATTGCAGATTGCAATGCAGAAAAAAAATTTTGCTTTGCATTATTATTACCCGACAACGGCATTTCAGTATTTCAAATATATTCCAAATGCTGTTGGCGGCTTACGGTTGGCAGAATAAAATCCCGGAGATCTGGAACCGGCAGTTTACTATGTAGAGACACATTGGAAATCTGGACCTTCAATTGGTAAGTGGAAAGGAAAAAAAAAAAAAAGGAAATGATTGTGGAACATTCTACTAGGTACATGATGCGTGGCTGTGCTATGTATGCCCAATGTACCTTACATATCGGTTATTCCGGGCGCTTATTACTCCACTTCATGAGATTTCCTATCTTTTTTTCTAATCTGTCTCTTTAATAGTTTTTAGGTTGACTTATCAAATTATATCTAACTGCATGTAGTGTAAGTAGCGAACCCAAGGTTAGGTAGATAGTATACTCGTCGAGCCGAAGTTACGGATACTGGGGCCGGGTATACATGACAGGTTCGAACCATCCAATGAGAAGCGTTGTAATTATGTATCTCTCGATCGATTGGTGTTATCCGATCGGAGCCCTGGATATCCGTCCGCATATCCCGTGGGGATCGGGAGGCAGCCCGTGTGCAGTCCGGCCAAAAAACCTCAACGGCGCAAAGATACGGCATACCCATTGATTGTGATCACCTACACCCACATTGTTACTTACATCTAGTACTTACATCGTCATCGCTGTAACCTATGGATGTTGGTTACAATCGTCTTTTGTCACCGAGGCGCTTGTGTTACTCTTTTTCCAATCAGCCAAGGCGTCAGCTAGGTCAGGAACCGAAGCAAGCGTCAACGGCACAGGAGATCAGGGATTAGGGATTCTGTACAAGCGAGCACACAGCCTTTCCGCTTCCCGACCTATAGTGCTGACGATACACGAATCTGGGCACATGGGGTTCAAAAAGATGGGAAAGTTTAGAATACGATTACACAATCCCCATGCTTTGATGCTGTGTAATCCCGTCTGCTGCGGCTGAAGTAGCATTCAGCTTGTGCGAACACTCCCCTTTTTTTTTTCTTGGTGATCTCTCCCACGTGGAACTGCTCCTCGCTTCGACCGACACGAGTATACCAAGCTGGCTAGAACTACTGGGCTATTGAGCTACTGCAAGAACGAGGGATGCCCAACTCGAGAACACGAAGTCTTAGACAAAGACAAGTTACGTTGCAGCTCACGAAAGAGGTTTTTTTTTGTTCTTTCTTTCACCTTGCATACAAACAAAGCCGTATTATTCCGTACCACGATGATATACCACGGGATCGGTCGGCCCCGGCTCGGGTGGCTTCTGTAAGTCGTAACCCCTTACTGACTAGCGCAAACGCAAGCTCTTATGTACAACACTCAATCTAGGTTGATGTGTACAATCTAGACTTTTATTTTTCTTTCTGTTCCTCTACCCCCCGCAAAGTTCCCTGCGTGTTGTGCACGCACCCAAATGCGGCGTCAGCGTCAAAGTAGCATCCCAGCAGCCCAGTTCTCCATATTGTAATACAAAGACTGTAAGACAATTTGAATGTAACATACCACTACCGCAGTTTTCATGTCCTACCTTACCTTCTTGAAAAATTTCGTGTAGACTCCCTCATACTCGCATGCATGTCTTGAACTTGCAAACGTGGATAATCCGCAACGCCATATTATCCACTTGGAACAATGCCATGCATCGTTACCAAAGGGTCTAGAAGGCAATACCTTTGTCTCGCTGGTTCCTGGTCGGCTGGCTGGTTACGTGAACCTCGTCATTGAGTGCTGACATGGTGTAACAACCCCTATAAAGAAAATTAGGGGGAAAAAAGTCGAGGCCACCTGAAATAGGGCAATTGTTGGGTGTTGCACAACTTCTCATCCTAGGACAGATAGGGTTCGGTCTCGAAGAATATATCATGTTAGATACCTACGGTAGCTACATTATACCACTTCCCAAACGGCATGTTGTGAAATACGCCAACGGTTACACGCATTCATCCATCCGACAATTCGATCTTATTTGGTTTCACCGAGCGCTGTCAGCAGCACATCATGCTGGCGACCGCATGGAGATCTTGCATCAAGGTCGGGTTCCAGATATAGCAGCGGCTTCTCCGTTTCAAATGGACAAAATTTGCCCAGACCTACGACCAGCCCATCGTGATTTAAAAAGTTGCATATACGTCTCGAAAGGAACGGAGCACACATATCCTCGGAGAAGTTCGACAGGCACTTCGTATACCGAGGAATTGAAATGAAATGAAATATATGTAGGGAGGAAATATTTATATTGAAGTAGTAAAGGCAGGGCGAAGTTAAGTGATTTAAGCTCGTGCTAGTCTAAAATCGGACGAAATTGGTGGGCGCCCTAGTCCCTGTAAGTGGGTGTTACACGCGTGTGTTCGCGTTCGAAGATCCCCGCCACAGGTTTCTACCTAAATCAGCCCCTTCGATATTCCCACATGCCTCTGCACATATTAATCCCACTACAGTACGGAGTCTTTCTTTCTTTCTTTCTTTCTTTCTCTTTCTCTTTTTGTTTTGACCTTTCTTTTCCCCCTTTTCTTTCCCGTTTTTATTTTCTCTTTCTCTTTCTTTCTTTCTTTCTTTATGGAGCCAAGAAACCTTGCACTGTGTGGCTTGTACGGTTTACTAGTTAGGGGCTAAACATGATGAGTATCATGTCACTTATAGCCCTACAGCCTACAGCTTTGCTTCCACCATCCAAATCCGCAAATGCACTAACCTAGCTACTAAATAAAAGATCAAGATCTTTATGCACCCTAGTGGAAAGTAGTTTGTGGACGATACCCCGAACCCGGGGCTAGAATGGATCGGTCTCTACAGTATGTTCCGATCTGTTGATCGCGTGACCGGAATTGAGCTCAGCTGATACCCCCCAACATCGCCGATTCAAATCGACAAGTCTAGTGAAAAGGCTGACTGTGGACTGTTTATCGTACGTAAAACACAGTCCATCCCGTAGAAGTGTCACGAAGAGTGCGTTTGTCATTTTGAGATTTTCTGCCTGTCCCATGAGTTCGCCTAATCTGCCTGCTTCCGGGCAATCTCGTAACCTGTACCTATTAGGAACAAGAGCCATATTAGCAAATTCTGGTAAGCGTCAGTAGGAGAAATGACTACCTAGCCTACAATGTGACTTATCTACATGGTAACATCTGACTGTAATGAGGAGGGCGTTTCTACTTGGATGTATATTTTATGACTAGGTACATGGTGCTATGTGATGTACTTTACACAGCGTCTAGGAATAAAGTGTTGTTACTATTACGAATCTTTCATTAAGAGACAAGGTAAGAACTTGAGGCTCGTGATGAGTCGAGACGATCTTGCATAAGATATTAATATTCAAATGTCTCGCGTGCTACCTTAAGTACTTAGGCGCATTGAGCCCGGATCGGCGTGGGAAGGTCACGCTGTGAGTAAAAATATTAAACAGGCTGAGAGCCTCATGGACTCATATTCTCACGAGTCTACATTATGGGCTCATCTCAGCCATAAATAGGCTATGGGAGAAGAGCTAATGGCTCGATATGCTTAGCGAGTAATGATAAGGACGTTATTTTACCACCTAAAATCTAGTTTTGAAAACATGTGAGACATGCCTGCACAAGCTTGAGAGATCCCATCAGAATATAAATATCGCGATATACGTGTAGACTGGTAGAGGATATATATGATGTGGCTTGCTTTTAACCATTTGAGATAGACTCGTCGATTGAACGTATGCGTATGAGAAACCGGGCAGATGGAATTAAATGAATTACAGCAAATTACCTAAGATCAGAAAATACACTCACCTACCTAATCATATATATTAGCATCATGGAGTTTTCAGTTGCTGTTTTTACCTCCTATCTTCTCTCCATGGCTTCAAACTCCACTTGTGTAGGGTAATATACATATATAAGGAGTGAGATATCATCAACTGGTTAACCATGGACGAAACCTGGCATATTCACTACTCAGTTGAAAATAGTGCCCCTTTGCATTATACTACCCATTATTACAACACATATTCATTAACTGTAATCACGCGCTATGATCATCGTATGGGCATATAAATGTAAATCAAACTTCTACTTCTCATAATAAGTATTGTTGGTATTACAACTTGTCATCAAATATCTTAATTTCGAAGGGAAGTAGGGTTATATTGTTATATCTAAATTCGGTCTACCTAGCATCCATACATTCACATACGTCTGCATTGCCTGCTAAGTTTTTCTCGTAGATAATATTCAGTGCCTCTGACCATGGAATAGAGGAGTTTACTCTTTACCATCCGTTAAGTACAGGTAGCCTTGTACAGCACGTATGGCATTTCGAAAGAAATAATATTACATTTAAATTGTTTGGGATATTTAATATAAATTGACATACTACATAATGTTTTACCCACAATCTACGTTGTCGACTGGCTAATACATTAGGATTTTACAAGGGACAGGCAGGATAAAAACTACTCTTAGTCCCTAACGTGTAGGCTTTGTTTTTCATTCTTTGTGTATATTTCCTCTTGGAACTATGAAATTTTTCTTTCCGCATCTATCGCTTCTCTTTATGGCATACCACACGACATGATACCATTCACCAAGGGTAAAATTGAATAGTCCGTTACAAAGCTAGGATAGATCGAACTCATCAAGATACATGATGCATATGAGGTTTATATAGTGGTTTTAAAGTAAGCATGACTACCTCGGTCAAAGTATCTATAACAGAGCAACGCATATGTTTATTTGTTACAAAATATTCATGAATATGGACTACTTACCTCCTATATTTACTTCTAGCTAAGATGAATTAAAATGCACAACTTAACATCGAACTATAAAGTAACCTCAACACATTCAGAAATGTACAGATTTTTAAGATACTGAAACTGTACGCTAGTTGGTTCTCAGTTCTACCTTATTTTAGATTTCCTAGCAATATGGATATCTAACAAGTCGGACGTAAGTATACACAAATGAACGTTTTATTCAATAAGGCAAACATGCATCTGATAAATCATCCCCAGTGTAGTCACAAATATATAGGCTCAAGTTCAAAGGCTGCCTCGGTGTGTTGGTAGTGATAATATTGCCAATGCATGAACTTGAAATAATAGCAACTGGTTTAGTATGATGACTACAGGCACCTACACATCAAACTTCCTGTCATTACGGATAAATATTTTCGGTTATATGACCTAGCAGGTTCCCATCATATTTAGGAACTGCTAACCATACACGGAGGGGATCACACCATCTCAATTATGACCGTTGTTGGATCGGGGCCTTCGGATGTAAAGTTGCATTTAGGCTACGACGCGTAGCCTAGTCGAACATGTCACTGGGCGTGATGAGTCACAACATAGAGTCATAGAAGATATTAGGACATAGGCATTACAATATAATCACAGGCGATGAAGACAGGATGAATGTTCTTATGTGTTCGTCAATTGATTATGCCTCGATGGACAAATCCATGGTAGTGGACCCCCTTAATCCCTTTATGATACAGTGAACACCCTAAACGCAGAACCGAATCCCATGATCATCATGACCAACCACAATGCAAATAGTGTGTATGTGGCAACCGCGAGAGAAAAAGACTTCATAACAAACGTGACCAAACCCCTTCCGCAAAGACCAAGACTTGAAAAAGTTTAACCACCGAAACCGTACAGGGTGCGGCCTTGTCGCTTCAGAGCGTAGACGACGTCCAGAGATGTGACGGTCTTGCGCTTGGCGTGCTCGGTGTAGGTGACGGCGTCACGGATGACACCCTCAAGGAAGGACTTCAGGACACCTCGGGTCTCCTCGTAGATCACTGCGGGGGGGAAAACGCGTTAGTCAACTGACGCGTCGTTAAGACATGGCTTGAATAGAGGTAACTTACTAGCTGAGATACGCTTGACACCACCACGACGAGCGAGACGTCGGATAGCGGGCTTGGTAATACCCTGGATGTTGTCACGAAGAATCTTGCGATGACGCTTGGCGCCACCCTTTCCAAGGCCCTTGCCACCTTTGCCGCCTATTTCGAGGTACGTTAGCAACGATGATCCGGGTAAGGCTGAAGCTGAAAAGCTAAGATGGAATATCTACTCACGTCCAGTCATATTGAAGGAGGGTTTGAAGAGTAGTGGTTGGTAGAGTTTGGTATGTTAGGGGATGCTGGTGCAAATTGGTACAGATGAGGCTGATATGCAGGCGGTATGTTTGGGGAGATGGAAAGATTGAGACGTGGGGAAAAGTGACAGTTTTAAATATGAACGGGGCGGGACCGGTAGCTCGAAATCAGATCAGCCCGGGATTGACGCGAACTCGTGCCTGATCAGCCCCACAGCTCGCAAAATAATACAACGGATTTTGACCAATAGAAAAAAAAAGAGGAGAGAACTTGCGTTCCAACGCGTTTTCCACGGCAGCTGCGCTGGATTTTCCACCGGCTCCGCTATTCCCATTTAGGACGGATTCCATATGCAGGAGTTTAAGTCGGCTTGAACCAATCATTAATTCGCATTTTCTCTTATCGCCTTTTCGGCTTTTACGTAGTGCACCATATTCTTCATTCTTCACGCTTCAACCTGCGTGTTCGTCAGCTAAGACGTGTTACAGACGCAAACTTTAAAGGAGATAACTAAAAGCTGAACCTTATGCACTTTTATTTTTATTTTCCTAATTACCATGCTAGGAATAGTTAAATACTATTTTATCTACTGCTCTAATTTAACTTACCTTGCATAGAAGATCCTAACCCATTCCACGGAGAAGCTTTTAGATCTAGAATGTCCCGTCACCTTAAAACAAATACGTAACTGCCGCCCTTCACACACAATATTGACATTAGTACACCGGGCATACTTGATTTGCCACCCCTAAAACAATAGCTTCGCATTAAACATTTGGACTGAATAGTTCTGCCCGTAAATAGAATAATGAAATAAGTGCTTGAACATGCGATCTTAGATAGATACCTTAGGTGTATGACGCATTAAGGAACATATGCAAAAGTACCTCTGTGTCGTTCTTTCAGCTGAGTAACATTTCGCCTTATCAAATGCGTTATCAATTTTAGTATATTGTGATACACTGTATTTGTGATGTGTACAACCTCTATCGAATAGCAACTGCCTTTCTTTTCCTGATTTAAAATGTTACAGAAGTAGTAAAGTCACTATAATTGTGGAGGGCGCGCTTCGATGCACCCAATCAGAAATTAGAAAAGTCCCGAATGCCAACCAAGTCTCAAAATTCCCACCTAAAATCCAAGCACTTTTGAACAGCAAAACGCATCCCTGTCTCCCCCCGAAAAAATAATCAACAACGCACCCCCGAGTTACCGCACCCTTTTTTCAAATTTTATTTTTTCTGATCCCGCAACGTACTTTAGCGCATTGACCATCCGATTAGGTAGTTGCCCCCCCGGACTTCTTGCCTCGCACACAATCAGCCAAAGAAGGAGCCCACTTTCTCACATATTTAATCAAGTCTCCCCCACCCCCTCCAATCCGTTTTCTCTTTTCTACATTACAACAACAATCCCGCATTCGCCTTCATCATTTAATTAACCATCAACAACCACCACTCCCATCAACTTTTTCATCACCAAATTAATCCCAACAATCATCTACAATGGCCCGCACTAAGCAGACCGCCCGTAAGTCCACTGGTGGCAAGGCTCCCCGTAAGCAGCTCGCCTCCAAGGCTGCCCGCAAGTCCGCCCCGTCAACCGGTGGTGTCAAGAAGCCTCACCGCTACAAGCCTGGTACCGTCGCTCTCCGTGAGATTCGTCGCTACCAGAAGTCGACTGAGCTTTTGATCCGCAAGCTCCCCTTCCAGCGTCTGGTAAGTTATTACTGCTACTCATTTCATCACTATCACCTCGCGGTCGCATCTTATCTACGCGTCATTTGATACATATCGCGACCGTGTCCTTCCCACTTCAAACGCGACTGCCCCGCAACGCGACCATCAATTAAGCATCAATACTAACGCGTTACTTAATAGGTTCGTGAAATCGCCCAGGATTTCAAGTCCGACCTCCGCTTCCAGTCTTCTGCCATCGGTGCTCTTCAGGAGTCCGTCGAGTCTTACCTCGTCTCCCTCTTCGAGGACACCAACCTGTGCGCCATCCACGCCAAGCGTGTCACCATCCAATCGGTCAGTTCCATCATTCGTACCCTTACTACCACTTTATATATGCTAACAACCTCTGCAGAAGGATATCCAGCTTGCCCGCCGTCTCCGTGGTGAGCGCAACTAAGTTGCCTTAACTTTGCGGTCTTGGCGATAGCAACACATTTGTGACACAATGGAGGGGTTTGGTTCGGGATGCTGCACTTTTTATGATTCCCCCACACAGGGACGGCATGATGAATTCGGTTTACAGGGAATGGTAATCATTACGGCGTTTGCGAATACGTTGCTTTTTTACTACTACTACAGATATGGATTGTACCATCAGTGATAAAGGCATTCGGCTTTGTTTTTCTTCCGATGCCTCCCATACTGAACAGAGAAATCTGAAAAAACATGAACAAACAAAAATCTCTGTCTTTCCATTGCCCGCGAGTGACTTCCACAATGTAACTATCGCTGCGTTCTAGTTTATGAATCATACCGCGTATGCCTTATGCTTTGAAACGTTTCTGCCTAATCTTGACCGCGTGTAGTTGCAGGTGCTAATAGTTTATCTGCTTTACTAATTTGAGCATTGGGTCGTCTTCTGTAATATTAATTCGCGCCCTATGACCGTGTGGTGTATGGAAACATTACCTTGCTGTAATGTAGTACTTCCACCAAGCCATGGTATTATCAAACCAAGTCACTCTACCTAACATAGTTGTAACTACCTTGGTTCAATATAGTTAACCTAACCAAAGTTTATCAAGGGAGTGAAACTCTGGTTTAATACGTGTTTCCATCTGCGCTCTACATAGTAATCATACGTATCATACAAAGAGGCCTGTCACAACCGAATGCTTCACTCCCAGCTCCGTCCTCCGCGCCGTTAAACGGCTTTTTCCATTTCTTATACGCGTCTCGATTACTAGGTATGCTATATTTATTTTAATTATTCATTGGATAATTTCTACATGTCGTTTCTGAAGCACCGGACACATTAGGTACTGTACTTAGTATTAAGACCGAGGTCCATCGAGCGGATGTTCGTTTTTTACTTGGTCACCTGCCTATCTACCTACAGTACCTAACCCGCCTAATGTTCCGCGGCGAATCTTGTCTAATAGCGATCTCCCGAGAATACACAGATAGGAGGTAGGAGGTAGGAGGTAGGTGTCAGGCGACGTAACCCGTGTGAGAAATTCTCATGATGTAACCGCCTCGCTGCTTTACATTGGCGGGCGCGGCTTACGCTACCTATCTCAGGTAGATTATGTAGACACATCTCGCTTCTTCTTCTTTTTCTTTTTTTCTCGTGTCTAATAATATGGTAATAATATTGGTGCATAACTGAGTGCATCTTAGGTTAGATAGGTAGTTAGGTAGATAAGTCCTTGCCTCTTACCTATACACGTGGTCTCCGCGGGGGAGAAACTTTATTGGGATACATATATGAAACGTGGGTGACGAAGAGAAAGGGGGAGGGAGATACGGTAGAGGAATTCGCCTTACTATCTCAGGTACTCGGATTCTCCAGTCTTGAGAACTTGGTGGTGTACATACCATGTAGAGATATTTGAAGATGAGTCCTTAGGTACATACCTAAGGTACTATTCCAGGGAAGGAATATTTACTTCCGAGCTACGAACTTAAAGTTGACAATTTCTACTTATCTCATAATACCACAGGCGTAGAGTGTAAATATAAACGGATGTAGTCGGCGTGAGAATAGTTCGTATGACGATGGTGGTGGTGGATTGGCTATCGCTCTCCGATAACTTGGCGATATTCGACGCACGAGAACTCAGCTTGTTGTATTCCGCAAAATAACCTACGTAACTTACCTATTACTTGTTCAACGTCTAGGATGTTTCATACCAAATTAAGATTTACCATAAGACGGGCAACTGAGTTTCTCATCATCAGATTACATTACGGCATGTCTTCGTACTAAGAAACATAATTGAAACGAAATAGCTGGTATTTTCCTATATCTAAACACTAAGAATACAACTGTACTCCTAACCAATGTTCGAATGAGAGAGACAGAAAAAAAAAAAAAAAATCCATTGCGCCTGTTTTTTTTTAAATACCCTATTAACTATGATGATGATCTCTCAACCTCAACCCAAGTGATTCTTTCCATTCTTCGGATGCGCCTTGAGAAGAACGTCGAAGGCACCGGTGCCGATCTTGCCGAGCCTGCCCATGACGATGCGGCCGCTGGGCGTGGTAAGATCGTCCCAGTCGCCGTCGAGAACGGCGTCCTTCAAGAAGGACAGCGTCGTTTCGAAGCTCATCTTGGTGAACGGGCTGACGTTGCCCTTGAGACCGTTGCGGTTGAACGGGGTGAACCCTCCGTTCCTCGTCATGTAGTCGCCGATGAGGTTGAGATGTCGCTTGTCGACCGCGATACCGTGGCCTTCGAAAACGCCCCCGAGTTCCCGAATGATACCGTTTCGCGCTGCCTCGACGCCATACACCTGGAGCACTGAAGCGATATCGTTCGTTTGGATTCTATTGGGGTTGATAAAGTCGCCATACTTCTGCATGGCTCGGAGGTTGACACCGGTTGTGTGCACCACGGCTCTCTTCTCTTCCTCCCCGGTTCGCGGATCAACGATCTTCTCGTCGGCTACGAATGTGCACGACTTAATGCCGTCAATTTGCTGTATAAGAGCTT
Source organism: Daldinia bambusicola (assembly GCA_022478815.1). NCBI lineage: Eukaryota > Fungi > Ascomycota > Sordariomycetes > Xylariales > Hypoxylaceae > Daldinia > Daldinia bambusicola. Next base: position 17,995 of record MU284239.1, read on the forward strand.
TCTTAACCGCATCTTGGACAATGCTCAGCATGAGAATCTTAGGTATGTTGGAATCGTATTCGAGCGTGAAGTCACACCACTCGCCCTTCTTTTCATCGCATGCAAAACGAGATACGACTTGCGTCCTCTCCTTGACGCGACCCTCGCGGGCGCCCGCTCGTTTGCTAACATTGCCTTCTTCATCCTCGTCATCGCTGGGTGGGGGTGGACTGCCGCCAAATCCTTCGTCTTCGGGCTCTTCATCATCCTCAGGCGACGCCTCTCGTTCCATTCGTTGCTGGATTTCATCATCTTCCTCGTCGTTCGCGCCATAGGAAACTGCCTGTGATCGGTTTGCACGTTGCTTGGCATTCGTTGCGTCATCATCATCATCGTCGTCGTCATCATCATCCTCATCGCGAGCTACAGCATCGGGGTTGCCTGACGCCATTTCGACCACACCAGATTTGACACCAACCTCGGGTACCGACCCGCCTTCCCGATCGACCTTTGCCTTAATTTCCTTCTTGATTAATTTCTCCAGTACAGGCAAGAACTTAATCTCGAGAGTATTAAGCACATCGGAAATGCTGATGGCGTATGTTTTCGTGTATTCAGCAGACGGGAAGAACTGAAGGTGAATATCGAACATCTTTGCCAAGCGGTAGCCGACACCCTTGCCAACACGCTCCTTGACTGTGACCTTGTCAACGACGTGCGAGAGTGGAAGGATGCTGATGGCCTTTGCGAATGTCTCTCCGTCTGCTTCAGACAGTTCTTCGTTCAGTACCAGTGTCATGGACGGTGTGGAAATATGATCACTAGCTGTCATGAGAATTTCTCGCAGACGGGGGATACCAAGAGTGACGTTCTTTGCAGAGTGACCAGCCAAATGGAACGTGTTCAGCGTCATCTGAGTCGAAGGCTCACCAATGGATTGACCAGCAACAATGCCTACAGCCTCGCCAGGCTCTACTAGGGAATGAAGATACTTGGAATGGAATATCTTCTCGGCATATTTGCGGGGGATGAGCATAGCGCCTGATTTCCTTTCGCCCTTCTCCTTTATCAAGCCATCCTGATTCTTCTTGATATACTCGGTGACCTTCTCGTAGAATTTCTCTGATGTGGAGAACGCGTGGCGGTTGGGGTTGAGCTCAGTGGAGATAGGGTCAAGGGCCTTCGGATCGTTCGCTTTGGCCTGTTTAATAGCTTTCTTTTGGTACTTCTGAGCGTAGTCTTTGGATTCGTAGATTTCTTGATCCCATCCTCTCTCTCCAATGCCAAGTAAATTGACCTGAGAAATTTGGTTGCGAAGGATAAACCCAAAATCGGTCAAATATTTCTGCTTGGTGATATCAACACCATCTTCTCCGTATAAGAACTGAACCATTGAACCATCGGCATCTCGCACAGATGTGTCGTAAGCGACTTTGAGGCCCTCCATTCCCTTGATTATACATCTTTGTAGATAACCGGATCGTGACGTCTTTACAGCTGTATCAATCAAACCTTCTCGTCCAGCCATATGATGGAAATAGTATTCCTGAGGTCGGATTCCAGTCAAGAAACGATTTACGATGTAACCACCCGCACGTACACTGGTTTCGAACGGACGGAAGCATGGTAACGACTTGCCGCTGACCATCAGAGGGACTCTTCGACCTTCAAGAACTTGTTGGCCAAGGTTACAAGAAATTAGGTTCGCGTTGACGCTACTTCCCTTTGCACCAGAAGTTGTCATCGACTGCATTTGATTTTTCGGGAATTGTTTCACAAGTCCTCCGGGAAGAGTCTTGTTGATTTCGCTAGAGAGTTCACGCGATCGGGAGTTCATCATGCGATCCAAGCCCTCTTGCTTCGTATCGTCGCGCATAACCTCTTCCAATCGTTCCAGTAACAGGTCATCTGTACCTGTAATATCGGGGCGATCACCAAGACTGACAAATTTTGCAGCAACTTCAAGTCCGATATGGTCGGCGGCCTTTAGCTTTTCTTTGCGGCTCTTCTCACCCTCTGGCGTAAGCCGTAAATCATCCATACCGCAAGTGAAAGCGCGCATATTAAGGTATCGGGTAAGAAGACGGCCTAGACAACTGAGCAGCTTGGCAGCAACCTCGGGACCCCAGATCTCATGGATCGAGTGGATAAGCCCACCAGCACTAGGACCGAGTTGTGACTTATCGAGGATACCGGTGATAAACTCGCCGTCGCTAAACAACACATTACTCTCCTCGAGGAAATTGCCCCAAGAAGGAGGCTTTAATTGCGATTTGCCGGTGAGCCAGAGGTCACCACAGCCAGCAGGCTTCATGTTCTTTAATATGGTCGTAATTACCTGTTTTCCCGTCCAACGCTTGGCAGGCTTGAAGATAGCTGGCGGGACAAGCTCCAACCTCTCAGCTGTGATGTGGCCACTCTCAGGTCGCAGAGCACCATATACCAGCTGCTGATAGGCGCCTTTGTCGAAAAACGTGTCTTTATTGCAGAGCGCAACGGACACAGACAAGTGATCTTGGATTAGACCTCGAAGGGGCTTTCCAGCAGTGGCGGACAGATATTGGTGATCGGTGTCGGCAATCTTTAACGCTTCGGCTCGAGCAAGTTCGTTCTGAGGAAAGTGCATATTCATCTCGTCACCATCAAAATCTGCGTTGTACGTGTTACAGTTCGCGTAGTGCATACGAATAGTCTTCTCCCCAGGTAGGACTCGGGCTCGATGACCCATGATGGAGGGTTTGTGAAGCGTGGGTTGACGATTCATCAGCACCACATCGCCGTTTCCAAGATGGCGATGGACCTTTTTGCCCTTGACGCCGGCATATTCTTGGCTCGTCGGCGCAAGGAGTTGGTTAGCTAAAGCGACACGGTCTTCGACGGATTTATTCTTCAGGTTGATGATTTGACCGTTCTCGTTCTCAATCGCGGCGGCACCAGGCCACTTATCGACACCATTGATGACCGCTTGTTGCATTTCCCTAAAGTTATGACTGGTAACCGGCTCCGGATATGTTAGCTTTTTGGCAAATACAGGAGGAACACCTATTTCGCTTGTCTCGATATTGGGATCTGGAGAAATAACACTTCGTGCGGCATAGTTGACACGCTTGCCCATCATGTTTTTTCTGAAGAGACCTTCTTTCTTCTCGAGCTTCTGCTTAATACCATCCTCGTTCCTCTTCCCAGCGGCTCCTTGGATAGGATTTCTATCGCGGTCAATTAGAGAGTTTACACTGTCTTGGAGTTTAACACAAGCTTCATGCATTTCGGACATGTCTCGCCGCCGTGTCGCCGAATTGGGATCTTTTGCTTGCTGAGTAATTTCCTTATGTATTTGAGCAATGCGGGCACAGGATGCAAGAATCTGCTTGTATAAGGAGTTCTGCTGGGCTTCTGCAATGCCTCCGTCGCCTTGTCGTGCCTCGGGACGATACCTGTTGGGCGGAACAAGGACGGTTTGTATGAAGAAGTTGTCGGCGGGGAGTTTTTTGCCGGAGGGTCTTGAGTTGTAAACCAAGCTCATTATTTCTTGCTCTTTTTCAAACAATAGTTGCAAACGAGCTTGTACTTCCATAGAGTTGACATAGCGTTGCGGAGGTTTGGCCGATGTGCCCTTCTTTGCCTTGGGGGCTTTGACAGCAGCGTCACCACCTTCCGACATTATCACATCGCCATTTTCGTCAAGCTCTTCTCCCTCTCCTTCTTCTTCGTCATTGTCCTGGTCGGGCTCTCCCTCGCTTGATGGTAGATCAATGTCGGCGATACCTTCATCTGTCTCGTAGCTACGCTTCTTCGCGACATCTGCCTTGGTTCTCCTTTTTATTGCCAATGCATCTCTATGTTCGAAGTTCCGCTGCGCCATTTTGGCCTGGTCCTTGGCGCTAAGTGGCTTCTCGAAAATCTTCACAAACCGATCCTTTCGGAAGTTTGGTGATATCGCTTGGCACGTAGCGCACGCTCTGCCCTTGGTCATATCTCTGAAAAAATTCTTAAGCACTTCTCTCCTTGCTTCAGATGAACCTTCATGCTTGCCCTTTCGAATATCAGCGGTTCCTATTCTGTGATTCTTGAGAGTTGTTTGGGTATAAGCTTCTCTCATTCGAGTGATCTTATCAAGCGCCGAGCTTTCTTCGCCATCGGAAAGATTTTCATCTTCGACTTCTATATCGGTAGTCTCGGCCGTGATATCGTCGAGGTGGTTGGCTGCGTCTATAAGACCGAATTGGAGAAGACGTAGCTTACAAGCGACAAGGCTCAAGTCGGCTCGTCGCATTCGAAAGCGAAAACAGTATTGGCATTGCGCACGAAGCAATCTTAAGACTTGGTCCATAAAAACAGGGTGATATACAGGGACCGGCAGGTCAATATGGCCGACATGACCTGGGCAATTCGGCTGAGAGAGATTACACGTTGTGCATCTAGCAGAGTTAACTTCTATATTAACATGCGATACAGGCCACCCAACTTCGGACTTCGGTTTCTACTTACACTGAATCTCCCCAAGCTCCAAGAGCTGGATCGTAAAGCCCACCAGGTATGGGATTCAGGAGACTATCAAATGTGGTCGGGTTCTCAATCCTCTTGACCGAAATAGCTTTGATCTCGGTAGGAGTCAGGAAGTCGAAGTCGACGCTGTCGATAGCCGACGCGATTGGCTGTGAAATATTCATGGCTGACGGTTTTTATAACCTCATAGCCCGGCGCAACTTTTTCCAATCGGCTTAGAACTTTGAATTGGAACCAATATAGCTGATAGAGTTTGCAGAGAGTTAATGCGATCTCTATAAACTCTATCAACTCATGGCGTTGCGCTTTTGTAGTAGTATAACGGAAGGGCTGGTTGTAAGTTGAGAATTGCTATTTTTTAGTGGGGTTCGGCGGATCAGCCAAATTTTTGGAGCTTGAACTTTTTAGCGGTGATGGGCGGCAGAAAACGAAAGATCAGGTGACACATCTTATCTACTGTTATCTACTATGTAAACTAACTTATCCTTCTGCTTATCACTCATTATCTACCTTGATCAGTCATTACTAGAGAACTTAGATCAGTCTTTAGATCAATCATTGGCGCAACTGTGCAGCTGAGGAACTACCATGGAAAGCAAGCTAAAAGTCTTTATGAGCAACTTAGGTACTTCCATTTTCGAAAGGTTAATTATGGGAGTATGTGAGGATTGAGTAGTACATAGTACTTTTGGATGCTTAGGTACCTAAGGTACCTAGTTAGGTCTTTATGAGGTTAATAGCTTTTTATGAAGTCTTTGAGCAAACAGTAGCATTACGTAATTATTTCCGCAGCCCCACTCTTGCTCTGAGTACCTGTGGCTTGGTGCAGTGAGACAAGCGCGAGTTCAACAATCAATACAAAAAATACGTAGTTACGAAGTTCTTCTTTCATTCAATTATTTTACGGAACTGCCAAATGCATGCATGCCGGCCGGTACAAAAAAGACCAGACATAGCAGACACAGGTCTGAGGTAGCCTTTCTTTGTCCGACATCGAGATTATTTCTTTTTCAGGTCAATATTCATCCACCTCGTCTACCACCAACTTCAACTTCGCTTGTTCACTTGATAAGACTAAAGCTTATAATCATATTCCATGGAACGACACGGCTCGCCGGGCCTCGGCCCGCGCAACGATACGGCGTCCCGAGTGCAGAAACCGGAATCTGCTACTGACAAAGCAGCCAAGCTAGCAGCATTGAAAGCGCGCGTATCGGCAGCTATAGGAACAACTAAGGCGAAGGGTGGTCTGAATGTCGGCCTTCATCCGGCATTAGAAGATATCGGACAATGGAAGCCCGGCGGAAGCAAGACTAACGACTCTAAATCCGGGTCCGGCTCGCGATCACGTAACGATGCCAGCAAGGTCCAGCCGAAACACAAACCTCTCGACCTATCCGGCCCCTCACAAGAAGAGATAAAGAACAACCCTTATTTCGACGCGAACCTGGGCGCCCCCGGCGCAAAGCCGAGACAGACACGTCAACTGATATTCAACCAGAAGGGGAAATACATCCAACAAGCTAATGCGCTGCGGCGGCAAGCGGCGCTCGAAGCCCTGAAGAAGAAGATTGCGGCGGGCACGCGCAAGGTCGGGATAGACGAGGATAAGGACGTCGAGAAGAACTTCGTGGTCGAGGCCCCGCCGGACATCGAGTGGTGGGACGAAGGGCTGATAGACGGCAAGAACTACGACGACATAGAAAACCCCCAGGTGCTCAAGATTGACACCGAAGACTCCATCGTCACCCGCTACATCCAACACCCTGTGCCCATCGAGCCGCCCCAGGACAAGAACGTGCCCCCGCCCAAACCCATGTACCTCACCCCGACCGAGCAGGCCAAGCTCCGCCGCCAGCGCCGCATGGCCGACCTCAAGGAGGAGCAGGCCAAGATCCGGCTCGGCCTCGTCCCCGCGCCCCCGCCCAAGGTCAAGAAGGGCAACCTGATGCGCGTGCTGGGCGAGGAGGCCGTCAAGGACCCGACGGCCGTCGAGGCCCGCGTGAACCGGGAGATCGCGGAGCGGCACACCAAGCACGTGCAGACGAACGAGGAGCGGAAGCTCACCAAAGAACAAAAACACGAGAAGCTGGCCGCGAACCAGGAGAAGGACGCGGCCAAGGGCCTGCACATGCTCGTGTTCAAGATCAACAGCCTCGCGAACGGGCAGCACCGGTACAAGGTCAGCGTCAACGCGGACCAGCTGGCGCTCACGGGCTTGGTCATCATGCACCCGAAGCAGAACCTCGTGATCGCCGAGGGCGGCGAGTGGTCCGTCAAGCACTACAAGAAGCTGATGCTCAACCGCATCAACTGGACGGAGAACCTGCCGTCGCGCGAGAAGGACGCGCAGAACGACGCCCTGAAGCAGTGGCTGCGGGCCGAGAACGAGGGCGGCGATCTCAAGGACTTGACCGAGAACCAATGCAAGCTCATCTTCGAGGGCGAGGTCAAGTCCCGCGCCTTCAGGAAGTGGGGGTCGAAGGTCTGCGAGACGGATGCCGAGGCTAGAGAGGTCCTGTCCAAGTCTAAGCTGGAGAACTTTTGGAATCTCGCGAAGTCTACACACTAGAAGAACTACCATACCTAGGTACCTAGGTAATTTCCAAGGTACGAGGTATATAATGCATAGATAATCACACGGCTAGGCTAAGGGGGTTTGTAATAAAATGACGCGAAGATTAAGTTACGATCGCGAATAGGGAATATCATTGCGATGTTGGCTTAACGCCGAAGTAAACCTTATGGCAATTTTGTATTAGATATCTATAAGTGCCATTGCAATGGTGGCCTAGGTACTTATTTTTAACGCCTATTAACCCCAGGTCTCTCTCCAGTGTGATGTGAGTGTTATAGAGAACATCAAGTCAGGTACCTAGTAATAGATAACCCACCTATCCCAGACGTGCTCACGCGGCATCAAGCTCCATCATGCCCTCGTCAAGATCATCGTCATCCATATCGAAGTCGTCGTTGTATCCCTGCATAGCCAGCAAGGCCTGTGCCCTACGCATAGCCTCGACAGCCGCGTCGTCCTCCTGCAGCTCCTTGATCCGCTCCTCGTCCACCTTCTTCTGGTGCTCCTGCAGGTCCGCCAGGCTCCACATGCTGATCCCCTCCTGGTCCTTAGCCTTGAAGGGCCGCGCCATGTCCCGCAGGAAGCGCTTCGCCGTGATGACCGCCATGTCCGTGCTGAGGTTCCCGTCGACCTCCTGCATGGCCTGGTTGATCCACTTGGGGAGCTGGAGCCGCTTCTTCTGGAACCGGCGGTCGGCCAGCACCATGATCCCGTAGTCGTCCTTGCCTCGGAGCACGCGACCCAGACACTGCGCGGCGTGGCGCATGGCGTCGAAAGACAGGAAGTCGTTCTCTCGGATGCGGTAGGTTTCCCGCAGGAACTGTAGTCTGGCTTTGAGGATACGCGACTCCGTGTACTGGAACGGGACGCCAATGCACAACACGGTTCGGCCGTATTGGTGGTCGAAATCGATACCTTCCGATACCTTACCGCGAGCCACACAAAGGAGAACAGCACCTCGGCCGTTGCAGCAGGCCATGCGGTATGTCTCGAGCGCAAGAGAAGTTTCTTGAGCGTCAGGCGTTTCGACTAAGATCAACTTATACTTCCAGACCTCGTCTAAGATCCCCATGCCTTGCCACATGCTAATGATAGATTCCATGTACAGATAAGAAGGGAAGAAGACGACCATGCCGTCCGGAGTAATCTTTGCGAATTCGGTCAAGAGGTTGCCATAATTGCGAACTACACTAGGTTCGTTTCTGACTGTGAAACTGGTGGAGATAGTTGCCTGATCGCTGCCGCGGGTAACGATCATTGGCAAGAAAGATCTTCGAGCCAGGGTCATCGTATACGACTCTTGAACAACCGTGGTGAAACCTAACATCTTCGGGTACATCTCTAAGGGCGAGATGGTACCGGAAGTGATAATGACGGAGCTAAACCGATCAAACACGGGTTTAATAGCAATTGCCGCATCCAAGCACGTAAAATGGAGAACTGGATTCGGTACTTCGGCGGTATCTGACTCGAAGGGTTCAAGGATGAGTAAAAACCCCTTCTCGTATGTAGCAACGAGAGTCGCGAATGTGGCTACTTCCTGCAGGGGTTGATAATCCTCGATACTGGTAAGTTCGAGCGTCCTTACGAGCGAAGTTAATCTTTCGGCGCAAAAGCGCAACGGTTTCTTCTCGATGAACGTGTGCTCCTTGAGATGTGCTAGGAATGATGGTGGTGTTTCTGATATTACTTGTCGGACTTTCATACGCGTCTTGAGGTATTCGATAAATCGTTTCAGGAAAGCTGTGAAGTGCTCAGCTCTCCGGATATTTCCAGGGACTGCCTCCTTTAATAAGTCGTCAGGAAGAACCGGATTTGCCATGAAGGTATCCTCTTTCCGAGCCTCATCGGCGTCCCGAAGGCCCTCCACTAGTTTCTGGTACTCGTTTTCTAATTGTTCGCGGTCCGTCTCTTTCATCTCCGTGATCTTGCGTTCCAGGTTTTGAGCGCCCCTGGTGGCCTTGCGCAAGGAGTCTTCAGTGATATCTGTACTTAAAGACTCGATACAGACGTTGTCTATGTTGTGAGCCTCGTCAAAAACGACGATGCAGTCCTTAGAAAGCTCCTTGGATACACGTTCTGCTATCTTGGGATCCAGCAGGTAGTGGTAAGAGTAAATTATAACATTACAATATTGCATCTATAGTAGAACGTGTAAGCTCTGTACCTCTAGCGATGTAGAAACAGGCTGGGATAAACTTAGGGAAACTTACCATCCGCCTTGAAGTGAAATAAGGGCACTGCTTGTGCTGCTCACCATACTTCAGGAGGCCATCTAGCGTCCAAACGCCATTAGGGATAAGGTTGTGCGGTTCCAGGAGGTCCAGATTATCATGATATATGCATGTCTCCACGCTTTCGCCCTTGTCCTTCTTTTCTTTGACGAAGCCGGCAGTCAGGCTACGACATCTCGCGTCGACAATAGCGCCGCTCTTTTCCCTCTTGACCGAAGGATGGAGACACAGATTCTTTCGACTCGTCAAGCCGAGACCACGGAATTCTTCTACGTAACCGAGTTCGTCAGCCCTGAATTTCATCAGAGCCTTAAGTTCGGCTAATGCCTTTTCGATTTCTGACATAGTACGGGAGCAGTAGATGAGCTTCCGATGCTCCGGGTAATGTTGTTGATATGCAATAATTAATGATAGCAGTGAGACGGTTTTCCCGGTTCCCGAAGGCATCTCCAAGACGCAGTGCGCGCCTCCACTAGAAGTTCTGCCGGCATCGAGAGTTCTCTTAAGGTCACACATATATGCATATTGCTCTGGGTATATCCGTGGATACGGAAAGAGAACTGGAAGGTCGTCAATGAAGAACTTCATCTTGGTTGGATTCTAATCAAGCACAATGTATAAAGATGGGTGTGCAGAATTAAAGCATGAGATGCTTCTTTATGTTGAGATAAATGATGAATTCGCGGAAGGCTCGATATAATTGTCGATGGAGTGTTTAAAACATATACACTGGCCAACGCGTCCGCCGTCAATGCGATGCTAATGCGATGTCTGTCCTCGTGGAGCCTTTTTTTTAGTTGGAGTCGCGTTGAAGCGTTACGAATGGCATGCTATGTTTCTGACCCGCCGGGAGCGAATAGACTCTAACCCGGCGTTGGATTATTTCTTTTATTATATTTTCAAATTCGCTTTAGAATTTTTCACACTGATTTGTATGTAGTCATAACGAGATTTGATATCTGTAGAATAGTTTTAAAGTTGCTAGGCTGCAGTTCTGACTGGTATTTTGATACATTTGATGTTCTATTGGCATTTGGATAAGATAAAGAACGGTCAGCCTTGTGCAGCTGGTGGCTCATGCACGAATAAGGTTTTCCTTTTTCCGTTTTTAGGATTAGGTAAACTTTGTTAGATTCAGTGGCGTCTTGAAGCAGCAAGCCACATATAACCCACTCATCAGCCATAGCAGGTACATACATGTACATTATATGTACCTATGTATTGGAGGGGAGGTGATGCGCAACTCATCCGCCATCCTGCAAGAAACAAGAAACAAGAAACAAGAAGAAATGCAGAAATACGCCTACAATATGTCTATATATATCTGAGTCAATTTATCGCACAGAATTTAAAATTATCGGATATCTGCGTCATCTGCATCGTGCATATTAATTATTAATTTTGGAAGGAATGAAAATGCCATTGACATGCTTGGAACTAACTCTTTAACTGTCGTTTTTACTTGCAACTAGGCCAAGAAGTCTCAGGTGAAAATGGCTGACAACCCCATACTTACCTTGCCGGCCATAATTCAATTAAAGACCTCGATGGGTCTTGTAAATGCGCAGTCGCAATAAGGTTTGCTTTTAGAGCCTAGGTTAGCCCTGGGAATAATGTTTAAATCGAGATCTAATGGTTTGTGGCATCGGGATGAGCCGAATCTCGACGGCGCGGGAGGCACCCGTACAATCCATACAACCCCATACGCCTTGTCGGATCGCGTAAAGCATCGGGCATAGGAACGGGCGTTCCGATGGGCGGGCAGATGCTCCCGATGGCCTTCCACCATATCCATGGAGTTGGGTTCGGGACGTTGCGGACTGAACCCAGATTGTCGGGTTATGGCACAGTTTATTAAGCTTAATCGATTTTCTCCCCCTTTTTAATTTGATTTGCTATTTTAGATCTAATTCCGTGGTGGTTATCGTATCATATCATCCCCATGAAAAGGCGGAGGAGGTACGCAGCAGGAGCTTGTCAACTTTACTACGCCGTAACTAATACTATAACCAACACTAACGTCAACGTCAACGTCAACGTCAACACCAACGTCAACCAATATTACCGATAAACTAACGTCGAGGCCGATGCCAACGTAAACACCAGTACCTACAGCATAACTTCCTCGGGACCCGGAATATATACATGGATACGCATATTTCGGAACATCATACAGACCGAATATATCCGAGGTCAGGTACGGCTTTTCGCTATATAGTTTATTTAGCATAAAGCCGATATGTCCATTTCCGTGCATGTCCGACTTAGTCCGAGTCCGAAAGGATACGCGGATGCTAGGTATGCTACGCTTACACGATGTTAAGGTGTTGGTTACGGCAGCACGGGTAACTACCGTCAGCTTTCGCATCTTCTCAGCCCCTCAGCTGTAGCCCTACCTGTGTTACTATTTCGAGACGTTGTTACACGGCCGATTTGGTGCGATCTGATGTGATTTGGCGTAATTTGAAGTTTTTTAAGAACACACCGGACTGCGCGAATCGGTCGCTGACCAACTATCTAGGTACCTAGGCAGCACGAAATGCTACCCTTGCGGGTTACGTCTTAATCAACTCTCTTGTTTCAGGTCATGCTGAAGCTGTGAATCCTACAAGGCTAGCCTTTTGTTGGTAAGGCACACCCAATTGGCGACGCTTCATACACACTTGGAAACAAATGCGATCATCTAAAACAAGTGTTCATGCGAAATAGAGTGCAGATTCGGCCCCCGACGCTTGAGTTAAAACTTGGTCTACGAATCCCCTCTAATAACCTGCTATGCATTACCTCAGACGAGTGGACAGATCGTCCGTGGTGAGAGCCCTATTAGTGATTTTCAAAGGAATCCTCCTTACGGCAACCCGCTAGGTACTTTTATGTGTGGAGAGACGCCAAAATAAGACCATCTTTTTAGCGCATTAGCACAAAGTAACGTGTGTTCTCTATATCATCAAATCCCGAGCGAGATAAGGGTTATTAAGACTATTCGGCCGGTAGAGTGGCTCATCGAGTCCACTTCATACATACGTACGTGCCTTGGGCTCGGATCTCTTTTTTTCCCTTTTTCCTGAATGTTTATCCACCATCTATTAGGTACCTAAAGTATAGGGTCCAGTGCAAAATCCCTAAAGCAATAGGTTGCGAGAAAGTACCGGATACGATGCGTATGAGATGCGTGGATCGTTCCGCCCCAACTGGCTTGTTTTACCGACTTCTATGTAGCGGTATGTTCTGCATGTCCCGCTACCCCCTTGAAGATGTTGTACTATGCGATGCGAAGTACGATGTACAACTTTGTTCATGAGGCTAAGCCTTGGCGACCTGTTGGCCATGTAAGTGAGTGGATAAGAGGTCTACACTTTTATGGATGTACTAGATTAGTTATTTTGATTTGGAATTGAGCGTTTTAACCCCCAAAGTGGGCGAGAAATTGATCACCTCGCGCTTCTTGAAACGTTTTGAGAAAATGAGAGCGAGCTAATGTCTAGTTTCTAATTCATCGTTCATAAAAAGCTTCTGAAACGGAATAGATTTATGTAAATTTGGCTCCTTCGGGCAGCTAAGCCTCTCAGCACTACATCTCCCGAAACGTGGCTGGGCAAGCATAACTGCCGTGTCTGGAAGGTCCGCGAGCTCTGTGCTCGTCCGAAATCCGCGGCTATTGGGCAACTCTTGGAGAGAACTTAATAATGAAGCCCGAGCGACCGGCTAAACACGTGGGTCACGTCGTCTAGCGCGCGGGAGATGGGGGCCGGATAGCGGTATCGCATAGGCTTACATGCGAGTAAAGATTCTTAGTTTTGTTCACTAACTTAGGTGGTTAACCAGGTAGTTGACCTAGTGCAGCTATTTTCTCACCATGTCCTGGGTTAGTAGGCCACTAGGGTAGTGAGGGTCTAAATAATAGCAGTAAAAGGGTATTTTGTCTTGTAGCGTTGGTAGTGGATATATGGATCCTGAACTGGACTTTTTTTCCCCCTTGGGTATCTATCATTGTATCGGTAAGAGAAGCCCCAGAAGCAAGATGATCACAACGGGTCGATGCTCTCAATGGTACCTTGCAGTTGTGGTCAAGGATGTCAGTCTCAGATATCTGCAAGGACAGCACTAGAATGACATCAATCTTATCTGAGGATCGACAAATGGCGGGACAGCTGGGGAGCATGTTTCTCAGTTCACAGAGTACAACTACTAGGTACTATGACTTCATACGGCGACCGTCAATCGCCGTCTTACAATATTTGTCATACCAGGGCGTATACATCGCGAGTATCCAGAATATCTAACAAGCTAAGGACCATGTAAATACCTAAAGTATGCATAAAATCTTTGAGACGCTAGTGTATGTATCTATTTCCAGATGAGAGATCTTGGCTTTGCTGTGGCGCAGCCTCAAGTGCGAACATTTTACGATCAACTTTACGATCATGGTAGTACATGGTAAGTGTTGTCGGGATCGTGACCTGAAAATAACCCGTCCCCCAGCCTCCAGGGACTGGGTTGGGAATGGGTAGAAAAAAGCTAGCCGAATAATTGCCTGGCGGGGAAACGTTGGTCAGGGGGGGCCAGGCCTCGTAGGAACAGCGATCATTTAATTAGCATTTGCTCAACTTGGAACAGAAATACAAATAAAAAGAGTTACATCGCCTAAAAAGCAGATTAACGTCTGGTGTTTTTTTTTCAATGCTGATACTATGCTGACACTTTGTTGCTACTATTATGCAACTATTAAGGATATAGCTATTCGTTCCTATAGTTTCTCGTACTGTAATTTTAGTTTTTAGTTAACGAAGTATAGCTTCTGAATATAGTTTAGGAATATTATCAGGGGCTGTGGAGGAAGGTTTTCATCTCGCTTCATACTATGTAGTGTACTGGGTAGTGTACTGGGTAGTGTACTATGTAGGATACACGTGAGGGACCAACAACATCACTCCCAACCATAGCGTGTTGCCACTAGCGAAGACAACTTAACGATAACCCCCTGGGAGTTTAAGGCGTCCTGACCGTCTGGGCATCCTAACGTCGGACGGCATTAGGTTCCGCAAAGTCTGTGCTCACTGCTCGCGAGCAAAGTTAGTGTATGTAGAGAGGGATTGTGGCGCTAGGTAACGAATCCCTGTGCGAGCTCTACTATGTAGAGAACGCTCGAACCAGTTACTAGACATTCATCCCCTGCCTGGCATCTGCTGTCCGTGTCTTATCGACAGATGCTATACCGGTTTGGGGGTCTCCAGCATACAAAGTACAATGCCGTAGTACGAATTAGACGGCGGAATGGATGATGAATGGAGGAATAAGTAACAAGAGATCCACAGCCTTTCCGCCCTATTGTCCCACCCTACCTAAAGTAGATTTTAACGTTAGCCAGGCGACGAAACCCCATACTTTACCTACCCGGGTATTCTGAGAACCAACAACAACGCATCAGACCATACCACCATCATTCTTCTCACTGCTAAGAAGAACACGTCCGCGCTAGCCTTAACATAACGATAAGCGTAGTGGACAAGCCGCTGACATCGTCCTTTTTAAATCATCTTTCCACGCTTGATTATGGTCATTATGGTCGCATCGATCCTCTCTTAGCAGTAATAACAATGCTGGTATTATGAGCTTCTTTCGATCGACCTTCCTTAACCGCCTTAATTATCAATGGGAATTTGCGAATAGACTCTCGAGCTAAATGGCATAACTAGGTAGGCTAGGCACCCTTCATACCATATTCCATAAAAAAATTAATTGTAACCGCTGCTCGCCTAACTACACATTTTAGAAATCCCGCGGGTTTCGACGAATAAGAACTCTATTTTATGGAAGTCGAGAGCAGGGGTGGTCTAAGGATAATGCAGTTCTGCAGCACCTGAAGGATTCTGACCTTCGAGAAGCCGGATTGGATCTCTCAGGTGTACTTTTTCGTACTTATTCGTGTGCTTTGCTTACCATCTACCTACACGTGTACACTCCCCTGCGCGCGCGCGGGTACATCTACATATTAACACATAACACTACCCCGAAAAAAGTCTGGTGCTCCTTTCGTTGAAGAATTGCTGCTACCTACCTGGGTGCGTGTGTTGGATAGTAGGCTGGTTGACTCGCTGGCTGGACGGTTAGCCAGCAGGCTACATAACATAACAAAATAACAGAAAAGACAAGAAAGCAGGTTAGTAGCATTTGCAATGTTAGGTGAGCGATTCCAAGTCCTGGATCGATTTTCCCCCCGCCCCCGGTTCCAACCGCCGAAGTCGTACGGTGATTATTAGTCACTCTCTTATTCATTTTTTGGTCTGTCCTGGCTATTAGATCTACTTAGTCTGGTTTACTCTTCTTTTCTAAGTATGGAAATTCCTTCCTCGTGTACTACTATAGCAACTAGTAGCTAAGCTATGCTACGTTGAATGTATCCACGCATAGTCTGACGTTATGGGACTAATATGCTGTGTATATCCCATGGTGTCTATCCCATGGCGTCTCCGTGGTCTAATACATGGCCCTCTTCATGGCCCCCCCTACCCTACATCGCACCCACTACGCTTGAGACTGCCGCGGGAACATCTCATTTGACACCACACACTCAACGCACACACCCTTGTAGTTCTTGTATCCTCCTCAATTTTGATATACTACTACTCTTACCCGATATGACAGGACGACCAGTTCAGTAAAATATGGGTCTGGCCTTATGAGGGCCGTGAGCTATTCCACCCCCCCGGCTCCATGTGTACATTGACATTAATTTTCCGGTTCTGCCTCACATATCGCGCTTGTCGTTCATTCCTGGGAGTCTTGTATGCCTGGCTATGTTTATCCTGATGCAGGCAGGCATATGCGGTACAGTTTCACTCCTACAGTACTTTGCTCTGTCTTTCTTTCCCTCTCTCTCTCTGGAGATTTCCCATTATTACACCAACGCTGGTTGGTACGATACGTATGTAGTAGGGGTGTGCGCCGAGGCTCCTACTCCTGGTCTAACTCCTTGTACTTACATGGGGAACCAAAGGAACCAGACTGCCTTCTGTATAACTATGCTTACATCCCACGGACTGTCTCCATAGTCTTTTTTTATGTATCGACACACCTTGATCACTTAATCAAAGCCTCAAATTAGACACCGTCATACACGCAACGCAGTTGGAAGAAGCGGCCACTCCCATAGCTTTCTCAGCTTAATAGCTTTCTCATAAGTTGCTGCTGTGTCGTCTTTTCCTCACCGGGCACGCCTTGTTGCACAATAGCCCAGGTTTCCCCTTTAGCTCTTTTTATACAACCAACCTTACCGTCTGTTGGAACGCATCTTGCGTTTGGATTACAGCCCCGATGGATCTATCACCTCCATCCTTGACCAGGTCACCGGCATCACCTCCAAGTACAAATTGCTCCGACAGCCCTACTCTGGACTATCCCTCGCCGGAATTTGTTGACCCAATCTACAAGATCGCTTCCATGTTTGAGCAGCCTTGCGCAACCATGTCTTCTAATATGGGTTCCGAACACTCGCTCCCGCCTCTTGATGCTATGACTTCGGCCAGCTGGAGTGGACCTGCCGTGATGCACCACCCTAGCTCAACGTCAACGGCGCCGCACATGTCGTCGGCCGACTATGATCCCTTCGCTCACTACGAACCTAGCAATATGCATGCGTCGTATAGTCATGAGTTATACCCGTCTCATCCTGCTCAGGTACCCGTGCTTTCAAGTAGCGGCGCTTCTCCTCCAATGTCCTCGGCTTCTCGATCGCCGGACCCGTCATCGAGGCACGCTTTCAGCTATTCCCACAGCGTCTCGCCGATACCGCGGATCAAGATGGAGAGTGCTGGCGCTCCCGACTATTCTGGAGCTGAATTAACGCAGTATCCTTCTCCTCGTTCCGCCCACTCGCTGCCTCTGGAACATAACAGCTACGGTTCGACTGCTGGCAGCTCGGGCTACTTGTCAGATGTCCCTTCAGGATCGTGGCCTAGGGCCGAATACCCCTCGCTCGAGACAGAACAGTACTACGCCGGACCTAACGGGCCCACGGCGGCAGCTTTCCACGACAGGCGGCAGCTACGTGTGCCGAGGACGACGAGGAGGCAGCCTCGAAAATTGACGACCAAGGAAGAGGCCAACTACCAATGCGAGGTTAAAGGGTGCGGAAAGCTTTTCAGCAGGAGCTACAACTTTAAGGCGCATATGGAAACCCACGACGAGAAGAGAGAATATCCATTCCCCTGCACGGTCCCGGACTGCAACAAGAAATTTGTGCGGAAGACGGATCTGCAAAGGCACAACCAGAGCGTTCACATGAAGGAGAAGAACCATAGGTGTGATTACTGCGGTCGAATGTTTGCGCGAAAAGATACCCTTCGAAGGTAAGTCACACACTTCACATCTTTTACTCGCCTAATATTAAGAGTTTTTGAAAAAGCTAACATATACGATAAAAAGGCACATGGACGACGGCTGTTCCAAGCGCTTCGATCTGGGCACATTAGACTTGCGCGCCGACGGCTACGACGCCTACCCGGCGCCACCTCGGACGCTCAGCAGCACGCCGGGGCACCTAGTCGCTCCCGCCAGTCAATTACCGCCTATGACCATGTCCCAGGCCGGTAACAGTAACCTCTTAGCACCCATGCCTTATACGAAGAGATGATATCCACACTTGCCTTATAACCTTAACTCGACGATGATGACGATTACGAACAGGGTTGGACGACGAATGCGGAAGGGGGAATAGGTGTGACGGGAAAGCCATTTTATCATCTCTCTCTCTCTCTCTCTCTATCAATCATCGATTCAACAGCATTACTCTTTCTTTATTTCTTACTACTTACCTTTACTTGTACGCATATTCCTGGGTGTTACCGGAGTTCAATTCTTGCTGGGAAAAAATGGGCCATAGAACTTTTTATCCCCAGGGCGGAATCTTTTTCTATCATATCCATCATGTCATAACTGTTTTTGTGTTGAGAGTGGATTCATTTTTTTTTTTTTTTTCATCATTCACAATTTCTTCTTCTTTTCTCCTCTTCTACTTTTATTTCTATTTTATTTTATTTTCTCTTGTATTACTAGTCAGCATCATGGAGGTTCATTCCCAAAGCTCATTTAAAGCTGGGAAAAAGATTCAAATCGAGGCGTTCAGGGGTCGATTCTAGGCACAATTATGCCCCAGAAGAGGAAAACTTATTCAGATTACTTTTTTGGGTCCATGGCGCTTTAGTTGCTTAGAACCCAGCAAAACAATAAGATACCAGTTTTTTGTGGCAAATCGTACCGTTAATCCTGTCATCGTTGGTGCACGTCAGCCTTTTTGGATTTTTTTTTTCTTCCTTGGAAATCCTCGTCTATTTTTACGCTGTTTGATTTGATTTTAAACGAACTCAACAAAAAAAAAAAAAAAAAAAAAAAAAACTTGTAAGAGTTGACTCTCTATCTTCCCTCTGTCTCATTATAAGACGCCGGCTACATATTGGGTGACACGACAGGAACGAGATGTGGACAAGGCTCAGCCTATCCTCCTGACGTGCATTGGTAGTCAGAAAACGGAGTACTGAGCTAAGATCTCGGTACGACCGTTACTACTCGAGTATTATTACGTGATATATCATTAAAAATCAAATACTAAATCCACTCACTACTAACAAAGTTTAGTCAGGCCTGCCGAGATAGTCGATACAGACATCAAGAAAAAAAAGAAGAAAAAAAAAAAAAAAAAAAAAGTCCAACAACTAGAACAACGTTAGGTAGTATCGTGGAATTATAGTTGCATAATTAATAGTGATCCAATGCAGGGACTTACATCATGTAGGCACCCCACCTAGCTGGTAGGTCGTATGCAGAACCTACCAGCGGAGTGGGTATCATCGAACTGTACTATGGCTGCTGCCGCGATCCGTGGTACTCCAACAAAAAGACCCCCTCCCCCAAAAAAGAAGCCGTATTTGTACGTAAGCCCTTAACATTTTGCCAAGGCGCACATCGTACGAAACAGCGTAATCTTCTTTAAAAAGGTACACACTGCCCCAGATTGGCAAGATAAGTGACTAAGTAGGTAATTCAATTAACAGGGGGGGACTAACGTCTGCAGCCAATTAAAAAATAACCTTTCTGTCAAGGGTGGGGATATCTTAGTTTCAAGAGTCGATACATGACTCGTAAAATATTTATTTTTAAGATATAGGTTAGCTAGCATTCCTACCAACCAAGACTTGAGGCTACAATCACCAGCACGTATAGGTAAGTCGTACAGGATCTCGTAAGGTAGCTTGCCTAAACCACCTCCTAACGACTTCACGCAGGTTGGATCTGAAACAGCAATGCCCAGGTAATAAAGATAAGAAATTCTGCCTTGTGTTATATTAAAATACTCCCGTTCAAGCCCAGCCTCGTCGATTGACTACCAATTGAGTATTGAATGTGCGAGTACTATGTAGTGTAAGTGTAAGTGTATGCACGAATTGTATTGTAGCACCGCCTTTTAAGACTATATTTCCAAGTATAGCAATTTACATACAGCTCTATACCGAATGTGATATAGCGCTATTTTTATATGGATCCCCTCTTTTCCTTCTCACTCTTGGCCCACTAGTACGTAACGCTAAGTGGCCCGGAGACAAAACATGATTGGCCAGGTATTAAAGACCCGTACACTGTGCCAATAGTTTTCCATGGATTACGGCACGAGGAGGAAATACTTTAGAGTTTACCTTTTACAACATTTCTCTATTCAGCATGTCGCACATGAAGGAACATCGCAAAGCTATACGATGTATGGCAACGATATTAAAGGCGAAATCAAAAACAAGAGAAACAAGAAAAAAGTACTTGGTACTACGATATCGCAGGTGAGCTGACGCTTCAAGTGCTACGAGTCGGTATGCGCGTAACGTATCACAGTATACCTTAGGTTAGGTACCTAGGTAGGTAGGTAAGATACCCGTGGAGTCGTTGGACCTGGGTAGATAATTTACACAAGGCAAGCCTTATGTACGAAAAAAAAAACCACCCGAATGATAAGCGCGGTTGGGGTTGACAAATACTATAAGTACTTACACGCATATACTAGCTTAAAGAGGATAGACACAGTTAAAAAGATTATGTGACCGCTAACATGGTATATAGCTCACGAGAAGGTCAGAGCGAAAAACATCTACCGGGCTTAGCGACCCTAGGTGGTAGCCATATAACTTTGTGGTCCCACGGGAGGAGCCTCTCGACGCAGGAACACCCCAACCCAGCATCGTATGGTTGATAAGAGTACTATCTGGGTCAGCACATAGATTAGGTTAAGTACCTAAGGCATCATACTTGGGGTCCGGGATCCAACAAGTAAACAAATGGATTCGTATATACTACAGATCGGTCCATTCAACGGCTGGCAACTAGCAACTCAGGTCCGTTATAGTATTATATATTATACAATACGATGCAATGCAACACATGCCCGGCCTGCCACGAGCCGACCACCGTGGCGCGGAAACTGTGCAGCCGAGAAGCAAAGAAGGTGCTTACTTTCTAGAAGCCTTAGGTCGGTCGAATGTCGGCGCATTTGACACGAGGAGACCTCGCTCGCTAGATCGGTCTGGTTAGGAGCGAGAGTGCTGACTGGCAACAGCCCCAAGCAGCCCAAGTAAACACACCCAACGAGACAAAGAAGAGAGGGGCTTTCAGCCTTATCATAACCCGAGGGTCGCCTGTTCTGTGTACAACGGCATGAACGGCATGACTGGCATGTGCGTATAGTCAAGTGCTTACCCCTTATACATTTACCAGCATTTACTTGGACGGGTGCTTTACTCCGTTCGCGTACCCCAGATCTACCTACTGTACTGGAGAGACGCCCAACGTTGCCCTTTAAAAATCAAACAGACACCTCTCCATCCCGCCATCTACATCATCGTCATTTAATATCTGACTGTTCTGTTCCCACAGTATCTAAATCTAGAATTGAATCTCTCCAGCACAAATCTCATCAAACTCTTCTTTCTTATTTCTATCCCGATCAGCTCGCAAGTTCTTACCTTATACACATGCGCGATGCTACTCACAGGACACACACACATCTGCCTATTTGATATTAACTAGCAACCGACAGTTCGGAATAGGAGTGGCGGTCAGCCTATGACTTTCGATTCTTGCTGTGTATTGCTGGTATTAAGCGCCGGCCCTGGCCCCTCCCCAGGACGTCCGCTGAACCTGCAGCACTCCATCAGCCAGTCACATCCCCTGTTCAATGTGGAGATCACCACCTGCAGCCCGCCGCTGTGTACCCATGCCCATGCGACTCTGTCGTTCTTGCGGTGTACCTAGCAGAACACTGGAATTTCCCCCGTTGGCTGGGCTCTGTCGGTGCCATGTATGTTATATGCGGCTGTCGACGACTGTCCTGGTTTCAACTATCTGAAACAGACATGAAGGTTACAATCGCAACAACATATCTGCTTGCTTACGTTAAGTCAGGTAGGTAAGGCGACCAACTGAAAGAGATGAGATGAAATTTATTGCCGTGTTAACACCGATGTTTTCTTACTATGAGCCATTTCCTACAGGCTACAGCACTATCTCAATGCATATACTGTTGGTAATTTAAAAGCCAATCTCAAGCCAAGGAGCAGCTTTACTGGTACTAGGTAGCACACCGAAAGCCACGGTACCAACATTCAAGCACCGAATAAGCAAGCAGCATACATCTACGTTCCTTGTCAACGTATAGATCTGTACCCCCTGACGCCGATGACGACTACATCTCTACCGAGATTCACCGGTTCACCATCCCCGCGATGTGAAAGCCGATTTTATGAACTCTTATGTAGGTCATAATATTAATTCGGCTGGAAATTCTTCCCTTTGTGACCGGAACTGTAATCGCCTATCTAACATAGGCATCTACGCGATTAACATCTAATCCTACATTTTTAACGAAAATAGAAGGCCATTATCGTTATCAGTAGAAGAGAGCAACCACAACGCTCGAAACCACCATAGTGGCTTCTAGCCCACAAGATCCTAATATCATCACTTTTATTTTCGTCCGATGCTAAGGTCGAACGGACGAATTAATTACGACCCACCACTCTCCAACGAGCACCTCATCATCCTCTAGATTGGGAGCTGCCCGTTCACATGAGCCTATGTCAGATTAACCATGCACCGAATTAAGGGGCCCCCAACCGCTTGAAGTAATCTACACCTCACATGCGCGAAAATCACTATCTTCTAAGAACTATTAGAAGGAACTCGTGACGCAAAAATCAGTCATATCAAGAAAGAAAAGAGCTTTCCGGGCCCGACACCACGGGAGTTCAACGAGCTATATTCTGACACTGCGATGCAATGCAACCCCATTGCGTGGCAACTGACATATATCACGCCATGTTTAAGATGCGAGAGGACCGTATAGGAGCGTTTGTGTTGCTTCCTGATTTGTAGTGATTACTTGCTTGATGTAAGTAAGGTAGCTAACTAGGCGAGAGGATCGTGAGCCCTACCTCGCTGTGCTTTGCCTTACCCGGTAAGTATACGGATTATGTAGGCGGTCTTGGGATTTCGTCAGAAGCCTTGAAGCCCCCAATTCCGGACTCAGCTGGATTACGTTTGTGCTGTTTGCCGAGGCCAGAGTCCGTTTCCGCAGCGCTTTGTACCGATAAAGATAGAGCACAAGTGATCGCGGATGGCGGAAGCACGAAGACATGACGTAGGTACGTCCGATGCTGAAGATTTTCACTGCGTATCTGACCTCTTGTTTGGCATCATGCAAGGGCACGAAAGGAAGGATTGTTATGTAGACCCTACTCAGCAAACCGTGTTGTTCCGTTCTCGCCCGTCTGCCCGCCTAGCCGTCTTTAGCAGCTTGGACAATAGAACGAACGAACACCTGGCTAAGGCCGGAGCCGTCATTCGCAACTTCGAGTTTGCCATGTCAGATATCAATGGGCAAGGTGCTTTATAAATTAAAAAAAAAATTAAAAAAAAATTAAAAAAAAAAAAAAAAAAAACCATTTTCGTGTTATGATGAGACTCGAATATTTGCCTCCAAGGACCCATTCACTCATATCCATCTTAAACGTCAATGCGCTCTCACGCCATATATCCTAGTCGAAGCCAAACGATCGAATGTGACTTAAACAAGGGCTTTCGCATTGACAACGCGACAAATGGGCAAGTGGGAGCGCAAAGAAATGCAGAGTAAAGTTCCGCCGTCGCATTTCTTCTAGGTAGGTACGTCCAGCTGTTCCACTAAGCCGTTGACAACAGAATTATTCTTTCTAGAACAATTCTTCCGGGTTAGGGGGGCAGCAGCTGAGCAGTGCGCGAAGGATAGCGTCGCATTCGGGGACCGAAAATCGCAGTCCAAAACCGGGGTGTGTGCACACGTGTATGGTATCGAGCATGTCAAGCAAAGATCCTTCAACCAAAGAAAGAAAAAAAAAGAAAATTCGCAACGGCTAAACCAGCCTTTCCAGCTATGTTATTAGTCGCCGTACACTATACCTTACTCCAACTACTACTGCTGCCGCTGCTACTATGTATGTAGGTACAGATGGATGGCCGGCCCTGTTGACTCTAGATTGGTAAAGAATTCGTCGTCCTCTGTCCTCTCTTTGATGATGTTTCCCCCCTGGTTTCCAGCTCGTGGATACAGGGTGGAACTTTACGCCATGGTTGCGGTAGCTGTGGATGTGTATGTAGGTACAATACACGCATAGATACACTACTGCATACCAGCCAGCTAGCAGGTAGGTATATACACTACATACACTATAGGAAATCTGCAGCACACACTATATACTACCTACATACAAATACCCTAGCCCACGGTTGCAGGAAGATGCAACCCCTTCGCGGCCCTAGTTTATTCTATTCTCTTGGCAATCTTAAACTCGTGGCGATGATAATCAGAACCATAGGACCCCGTTTACTCACGATACGAGTAAGTGGGCTTTGAAGGGGGGTGAAAATTAAGGCTTCGGCTCATATCTGCTTTGCCCAGAACCAAACCGGACGGACGCCCAGTCTGTCTGTCTCTAAGTAGTCTACGCATTTATAATACTCAAGCCGGAGCGTCGTCCGAATAACGAACGGACGGACGGACGGACCGCAAGGCAAGGCAACGGCTTCACTCGTTGGGAATTTTATTTGATTTTACATAAATATATACCTACCTACCTATATATAGTAAAAAGAACCTCGTCAGCGTCTCTCCCTCCGTCTTCCGGGTTTTGATGAGATGTCGTCACTTAGGCAGCTCAGGTATGCTATTTCGGAATTATATAGAAGGTAGGTAGACACAAGCAACTACGACAACGACAACAACAACAACAACAATACCGACGATGACGACACAAAACGTCCGCCGCCCGCCGCCCGACGTCCGATGTCCGACAGCGGCAAAGCAAATTATTTTACGGCTTCCCCGTATAACCCAAAACCATAGCATCTATGGGTCGAGAGGGCCCTGTCCTTGCTGGAGATCTGGGTTGTCAGCACCTAGTTCTGCGTACATAGAACTATATGCTAGGTAGGTACACGTATGGAGCCCCTTTCTACTTTTTTGCTTGCTCCGTGCTTTCTCTGTATGTGGGGGTTCCCCCGTTCGGCTCCAGGTACATTAATTGGTAGTAATAGCAGTAGGAGAGCCGCGTAGACGCATAATGAGAAAGGGGCGGAGCGGCTCTTGTAGAGTCTGGGCTCTGAAGGAGCGTGTAAATAGTACCTATGTAAGTAGGTAGGAGGTTATTCGCTGTCTTCACATAGTTTACAATACGTAGTAGGTCTATAATTTACGTTAACTGCTGTTTATTTCACCGCTCCTAGACCGAAATTTGACGCTTCGTAATGCGTATTCCGTGCCAAGTCACTGGTGTTGTGGTAAGATCGCAAGGCCCGGCTTCTCACACATCTGAGGGTAGCTTGGGAGGATAATGCGCAAGAGACGTGAGGTTAAAGACCGGTTATGGTATATACGATGGCGAGCCAAAATAAAGACAAAACAAAACCGAAATATTGATGCTTTTCGGCAATTGTATCAGATGATATCGGATTCTGCCCACTTTCACCTCCTGGGACCCTAGGTTATAAATATATTAGGTATTGCATCGTATTGCCCATATGTGAGCGTTTATTACACGGCCCTACTCTTTTCTATTCTGCCCTGCCCTGTTTCGTATTGCCTGGCGGCTCTTGTATCACATTCATAGTATGGGGTTTGAAAGGGCTAGGAGCGGCTCTCATGAGGTCCCTCCCCTCCCCTCTGAGTACGGAAAGAGTAAGAAGATGGCAAATCACGCTAAGGCTTAGGTAGCAGAGTATCTTGATTACCTCCTACCTACCTATCTACCTTTCCTACTGTCACGTCGCAGAGCGCGAGGCAGGAGAACAACTTCGTTGATCTGTGAGGAACTCTAACTACAATAGCTTTGAAGCCAAGGCTACATACAACCAACCCCTTTGTTCTCGAGGAGTCTCAACTGAGACTCCTGGCACGTTTTCCTATTCTTAGAGGAAGTGAGGTGAGGGGAGAGGGGAAAAGGGAGCAAAAGAGCGAGAAAGGAAGATGGAAGGAGTGGAAGGGGACGTTCTAGCCGCCTTTTGCCTTCTCTCCCCTTCTTCTCCCCTGTGGGAATGGGATGATAGACACACCCGTTGTGCCTATAATTATTCCTCCCACATCTTCCTTGTGACGACACTTTGACTTCTATTCGCTCTGGCGGATAATCAAGGCGGGGAGGAACTGGGGGAAGGGTGTGTGTGAGTGGGAGCCGGATTTGACGTGCTCGTGGACCATAACTTGGGTTGGGCTGGGTGCTGTACCTAACTACTGTATTGTACGTATGGATCAAAGCCACTGAGAAGATATGTACCCACTGAACCTCATTGGCGAGGCAATGAGACAATCTCCGCACAATGATATCAAGATCTCCGGGCTAATTGAGGTCGGCGACCATTAATATAGTCTATACCTCTTAGATAGGCTAGGTGGGTAGATAGTAGGTCTATAGAAGGGGTCTGAAGGATTTCGATTCCTTAAGGTTGAGGATAGTGGCGAAGCCTTCCTTACCGTTTCTCCCTCAAAGGCAAACAAGCAAACAGGCGGGCAAGCAGGCGAGCAAGCAGGAAAGAACTCCCGAAGGCGGCGTTGGTTCGTCTCGCTTCTTGACACAGGTGACAGCAGCCGAGACGCTGTGATTGTAGATCTTGTCTATCAAGTAACTAGGAGGTCGCTTACGTGGTTAGCCAACATCAGTGAGGAATTTAATACGTACCCAACCTTCTAATTTAACATGAACCTAACATAGCGTAACTAACTATGGGTATGATGATGATGTGTGTATGTATTAGGTTACCAGCTCGGGATAAGCCAGAGAAAGGAAATAAAAGCCTGTCTATGCAGTACACCCAACTCGCCAACGGCGACGCATAAAGCCTCATCCCGTTGATATCTATTACATATTTGCTGTCTCATCCCACAAACCACATATATTATCTATTTACTTACCTAGGTAGGTACCTCACTACCTAACCGAACTTACTAAGGTATAACACATGATTTTCGAGTTTACATTTATGTAACGGATCCAGATATTCCTTAATTACTATTCGTCCGAAGAAAGCTGTGTTGGCTCGTATGTACATAAATTCGGCGTGTTGGTGGTAGCATTGATCCGTAGCCTTGTGGCGCGGTCAGCCCTATTTCATTTATCTAATCTATCTGTCTGTCTGTCTGTCTTGGGCACGTTCGTTTAATCGTTGGAAGAGGCGGGAGTGGGGAATAGAGATGGAAGACCCAATGGATTTCGACAGAGGGATGTTTCCTGACTATCTGTCATGTTATTTATGTCATGCGGTGGCACGTACGGCCCGTATGTATATACATCCGGATAGTGTTGTATATAGTACGGACCCAGGAGACAGGCAGTTAATGTAAGGTTAAGATAAGGCTGGATATTGCATGTTTCTTTTTGGATTGTATGAAATCGGTGAGTGAACGTACCTAGTTCAGGAGGCTGAGGAGAGGAATTTCCTTAAAAGCTGTCTGACTACACAATCTCGGTCGAAGGTAGCTTGCAAGGTTACGATACACAGCTCTTCGGGGACACTGCCTCGGATCAAAGTAAGATAATTGTTGTATCGTCTCGGCAAACTTCTAGGTAAAGCCTTCATTCGAGAAACAACTGTATCCCGGTAGGCTAAAGCCAAACAATGCAGTTGGTGGTGTATAGTATATTCCTCCACACACACACTCGTAACACAGAGCACTCAGGAGAGAGATTGATAGATGCCTACCAAGGGGTTGATTCCATCTACCAACCTTGCTACTAGTGTCTCCTAACCTACCTACCTATGTGCCTATGTAGATACCTGGATAGATCATCCAAGTCCAGCCTCACTTTCACTTCCCCGCTAGACAATCAGACCCGACACGGAATCCTAACCCCATCTCCGATATACACATCACTCATTACTTCCCATGCTCTCTCCTCTCGATATGGCTCCCAATAGCCTATATCACTCTCTTAACCTGTCACGATTCAGCCCCCAATTCTAGCCCGGGGGCTTTTAAACCGGTGAAAACCAGCTCATCACAGCTGGGATAACAGCTACCTACAGGTAGGTAGGTATTGACAACGTAGAGAGCCAGCCCCTAGGCCCTCGGTCGCTAGAACCGTGGTTTCGAAACGCGATCATACACTGCAAATAGCTCAACCCCTGGGAAGCAACGAAGCAGGCTGCCTTAGGTTATGTAGGCGGGCTATGCCAACACCTGCTGCCGGCGGCAAAGAAAGGGGGATGTGGCACTTGTACTGTACTGTATTGTACTGTACTGTACAATATAGGGGGGATATGATATACATACATCAGATACATACATACAGTACATCACGTTGCTTCTGCTTCTACTACCGCTGCCGCCGCCGCCGGAGCCGCTGCCGCCGCCGCTGCAAGGGCGACCAGCAACAAGCATATCGTGTAACCGCGCCACGCAGCGAACAGCATGTATGTATCTGACCTAGCTAGCCGGCCTAGATGTCTATCCCGTCCACAACTGGCGACTGGCGGCTAGCTTGGGTATGGGTATGAGGTACTTATCTAGGTACGTAAGCTTGGCCTAACCTGCCCTAACCTATACCCCGACGGGTATCCTGAAATAGGTCCTATACATACCGGATCGCTTCCGCGCCCCCCATTGAGGGCATAGACATGTATGGTATGTATGTTAGATATGTTAGATTAGGTATGTATGTATGTGCTAGATCATGGTTACGGTCTCTGCATTGTGCGGCGTGCTGATCGACGTACATGAGCCCCAGACCAGAACGAAGAGAAGCAGTTGGTTACCGAAGGTAGTCGAGTATGCCTGTGTGTATGTCGGCGTCTATGTGTAGTATGTAGGCATGTAGGTACGCATGTAGTTCCGTCCATAATTCCGGTCACAATTCCGCTGGCCAAGCTGTAAGAACGAGTGTCAGTGTGTGGTTGCATACCTAGGTACCTAATGTATTATTATCTGTGCACATATTCTCGCCCGAAACGAATACACCGTCCGAGCCAGTTCGACCCTCTTTTTCTTTTATTATCTTGCCGTGTGGTCGCTAGGTTAGGTTAGGTTGGGTTGGGTAGTTAATAGTAATTAAACCTTGACCCCGGACGGATATAACACGGCGAGACGCAGTTGCCCGCGGCGGTCGAGATGAGCAAAAGATGGTAAACATAACACACTGCTCTTATGACGAGACACAAGTATTCGGGGAACATACCTGGCATCAATAAACGGTGTTTTCAAAGGGGATAAAGCTGTATACATACGAATAGCAACAACAAGCAACGCCCGTAAACAACACTCGTAAACAAGACCATGATTGCAGTAAAAAGTAAGATTCTTCAGCGTACTGTACAGCATTGATTGATGAGGTACACTATCTATTACAACTACAATCCTCCATGCAAACTGGTATTGGCGTCCGAAGTTCTGCCTCTGTCTGCCTGTCTCTATGCATATCGTCGGCCGAAGTCTAAAACCCATGATAAATAAAAAAAACACACCCTTAAGAACTCCAGGCCAAAAAACAAAGGACAAGAAAATGCAGATGCAAATGCAGCTCGTAAAATAACACATAATTAGGTTAGGTAGGAGGTATCTCCCTAAAATATCACATTCAAACGGCCAAAGGAATAACCCGCTTAGTAGCCTTCACGGCCCTCATCGCAGGCAGCGTATTCGTCTTCCCGGGGTTGCGTCCGATCTCCATGCACAGCATGCGGATGAGGTCCTGGTTGACCCAGTAGCTCGTGTGCGCGCTCAGCATGTTGAGGTACTGGAGCTCGAGCGGGCCGCCGCCCGACCGCAGGAAGTAGTCGATCTGACCGTTGTCGTTGAGCAGGAAGGCCTTCTTCTCGGCGATCTCCTCGCGCGTGAAGTCGTGGACCTCGAGCTCGAGCTGCGAGGGGAGCCGCATCGTCGGCGGCCTCGGCATCGCCGGGTTGACCCCGTTCGCCGGCGTGGACGATCCGACCCCCGGGACGATGCTCATCATCGCGTGGCCCATGGACTGCAGGAAGGAAGTCGACGTACTCGGCACGTAGGCTGTTTTCAAGCTGGCCGCGTACTTCGGATCCAGAGTGCCGTTGAGCAGGTATGCGACGGCATCTTCCCTGGCCATAATGTTGTAGATATTATCCACGGCGATACATCCAAACAGGCCCGCTTCCCCAACGACGTCTTTCGACACAATATCGTTCGGGTCTGCCCCTGGTTTCCGGCGGCCTTTCCTTGGTAGCAATGCACCTCTCTCTAATAATAAGAAGAACCCGACAGGACTGCCGAGAAGAAACAGATTTTTGGTGTCAAATTCAAAATGGTTTATTTGAAGCGGTGCTGTTAACTGTAAAGGTGGTGGAACAGTCGGCTGTCTCGATAGCACTTCAATACACATGACGCTGCCCAGTGAATGGCCGATCAAGTGAACCCGCCCTTTCTCCGCAAAGCCGGGATTGTTTCGACACCAGAGTCTGTAAACACGATTCGCCTCGCTGACCATGGCTGCTACCATCTTCGGCTTATGATGTGACATGTAGAAGGGAATATCGAACATGACATCTGATATCATGCTCCGGACGGCAGGAATCGTCTTAGGTTCGATATCCTTCAAGCTGAAGTTTCCTGGCGTATAGTGCTCTTTATCCTCTTCCTTCATTGGCCCGCCGTCCTCAAACGACAGGTTTTGCCTCCAATTCACTGGAAGAACCATAATGGAGTTTTGACCCCGTCTCAATGCCCCCTTAACCGCGTCACTATGAAGCTCGGTATTAATAGCTCGGCGAAATGCAGTTATGGCGTGAGTAAAGTGATAATTCTCTACTCGCTCAGCCAGTTTTTGGCCAATGCCATGGACGACTAAAACCAGGTCTGTGACCTGCGCACGCTCTTCTTCAGCCTTGCAGGCCGGACAGACACCATCCCTATCATTTTCTTGTGCATTATTAAGCCCAGCTAGCATTTGTTGATATTGCTGGTCCTGCTTCTTATGTTTTCTCGTCCACGCTTCATAGTCAAAGCCTCTTACTACTGGGATGCCGACGGTGATGCCTCTCATTATCTTTGCTACTGGGCGTCGGCCGTAATACGCCGAAGGCTTCAAGCTCGGCTTTAGTAAATACGCTGTCGTCTGGTCTTTGTATATTACATGATACTGTTCAAACTTCTTGTGGGTTGGAACAGGAGAAGAGTTGTCTTCGTTTGGAGACGGTATCAAACTACCCTCAGCCGCCGCTTCTCCACGAAAACAACGGGCTGCACAAAAGGGATTGCTAGATATGGGTGGCTCTCCCAAATCGTCCACCTTCTTAGGGGTTTTTCCTAGTGGACTCGGCCACAAGGGGTGAGAAACTTTTTCCTCACCTAGAGGACCAACCTCTACAGCACATCTGAGTTCGTCGTTCCACGTCTCCGTGTGAGGCTTAAGCTCTCTATATCCAGCTTCTAGTTGATTGGCTACGGTGGGATCAATAGGTCTCATATCATCTCTATTTTATATTAGTGAATGTTCTTTGCTTATTGGAGCATTGATTATAATACCTGTAGAACCAAGTAGCACGAAGAACAGTAGCAATATCGTTAACAGGAGACCAGTATATGGGCTTCATCTGCAACGCGGGAAGAGAAACTTCGTGTAGCCTGGAGACACCAACCGTCACTTCGCGCGAAATTACCTTGGGCGCTTCCACAGGCTTAGGAGAGGGTAAAGGATGTTCTGTTGAAGTAGGACGAGGTGGCCTAGCTTCTTCAGCCCTCATCCCCTCAGAAAGCCTGCTAGGTTGAAAAGTATTCGCTCTCGGAAAAGATGCCGGTGGGGAATTAATGGGAGTCTCTGGCGTACCGACGCGGACAAAAGGTCTACCTGAGATACCGTCATCCACTAAAGAAGATTTGGTAGGGACTGGTACATTAGCGCTTCTATCGATGGAGGGATACGGGGCCGTCGCGGGAGATTGTGATATCATGCTTGAAGGCCGGCTATTGGGCCGTTCATTAGCCTGATCTGGTCGTATCACAGAGCCAACTGGTGACTGGATGGAAGGTGTATTGCTACTGGGTGGCGCGCGCCGTTCCGTAACAGAAGCTGTTGAATCGGTATGTAACGTATTCATCTCAGCCATCACAGCTTGAGCAACCATATCTCGGTTAAGCTCTTGCTGCCTCCGCCTAGCAACAGCACAGAACGATGACCGTAAAGCAACTCCAACATCAGCAATAAGCTCTTTGCAGCATAAAAGCGCAGCGGTGTCCGGGTCCGGTAGGCCCTCAGTAAAAGGCTGGACCTTTTCTCGCGAGGGGCCTTCGCGTGCATGCTTTTCAGCATGTTCCACAGCTAAATGGCGTACGATACTACGTAATTTCTCGTTATTTGCCTTGGCAAGAGCTGGGCTAGGGGGGCGGTTCTGGCGGGCATTGTAGTGGTTCTGGCGGTAGGCATCCGAAGCAAGACTCAACCAAGCTTTCTCTATCGCGTTATTGTCTGCTGGCGAGAAAGGACGAAGGCTACTCCTGACTGATTTAGGATCGGCAGCAGCAGCAACCGAAGCTGAGGAAAGGGGCTCATCGATGGGGACGGAAGACGCGTAGAAGTATTGGGCGTTTACCGGCGGAATATCGTCGATATCAGAGGAGCAGGGATGATGCGATATCGGGGCGAGCCGGCATTTAGAACCACGGTTATGTGCTTTCGGAAGGTCTCCGAAGTAGTTGTTGACGGTAGTCGAAGGCATTATCGGTTCGTATTAGATTATCTACCCGGAACTACTTCTAGAGACTTTGGAGCCTCAAGCTTTTATCTCCTTCACACCTGCAAATTGGGAGAAAGTAATCTATCGCGAACAAGCATTAACTAGCGGGAGATGGTTAACTGTATTAACAAATGCATGCTTTGAATCATATCATGTACGTATGTATAAAGGTATGTAGGTGCCTATATGGTTTCTATTTTCGGCTGACCGCTTGGGTGGTTGGTTGCTCAGGTGGGAGAAACGGCTACTCGCAGGTAGAAAAAGTAAACTTCATGGTAAACGAGGGTTGGAAAGCCGGGAATCAAATAAGACTCCAAGCACTCTCGGAAACAGCTGGAGCTGAATGGAAGCTGACGACAGAGGAGAGGATGCATAGAACATTGGAATTCGAAAATCGAAAGTCGAATTGAGTTGGATAGTCGTTAACTCGTTAAAAGTTCAAGGTACCTCAAAGACTCTACCGGCTGGGGAGGGTACCAAATGGCCACATGCACATGCACGAGCTTTTTCTACTATGTATGCGGCGGTGACGTGGTTGACGTGGTCGACGCGGGCGCTGAAGATAGATTAATGAAAATGGAATGGAACAGAATTGAATGATGCAAGGACTACCTAGGTACCTAAAGTACTACTAGTATTGTACCTTAGGTATGTAGGTAGAGGTAGGTTAGGGCAGCGTGTCCGGCATGTTAGGTACGGCGACATGTACGGCGACATGTACGGTAACATGTACGGTAACATGTACCTTCTGTAGCTGCCTGCTGCACTGCTGTAGCCTGTAAGCACCGAACCCTTACCTGAATTACTAGCTTAATTAGGCGCTTCACCCCGCTGTGGCTGTCACCCCCGCACCCGAGCCACGCTTTTCGAATCTCCAGGCTGCTTAGGTTAGCTGCTTTTCCGAGATCTCGTTAGATCCGTTTTCACGTTTGTCATTTATCATCGGTTCCCGTCACAGGTCAGGGCAGTCACCTGGTTGACCTGGTCAGACAAGTCTCGGTCAGACAAGTCTCTTCAGTCTCTCCAGGCGTGTACCTTATCTTCAATCTCATCTTCAATATCTCTCACTTTGTCCTTAAATAGTTTAGATACCACTTACTATATTAATTTGAGTAACCTACCTCCTCCATCTTTAGCCTGCTTCGAATACGTAGTACGTGTACGATCCGAAAGTTGCAGTATTGACAAGGCTATCTATCTCTCATTGCCCTCTTTAGAAGAAAATAAATAAGCTCTGTGGACGGACTTCTGCATTGCAGCCGCAAGGTATCCTTGGCGTACATTATATGCAGGCCTGTCAAAAAACTAAATGTCCTACATACCTTAGTACATAAGTAGGTAGGTAGTGTTCGGTATACGTACGCGTGAAATCTGTCATATATGCCGAACTGTTGCTTTGGAGCTGAGCTAAGTATAAGTCGGCTGAAGGAGGTAGTTTAACAAAAAGTTAAGATAAGGTCTGGTCGATTAAGAGTTTGGACTTTTATGTTCAATTATACTCCTCGTACGCGCAATGCTCGAGCAAGCTATTTCCATACCCCGTCCTGGTGCTGCTCTAGGCGCCGTCTCACAAACTACCTACCTTAGGTACCTAGGTAATTCCCGACAAATATGCATACGGACTCTAGTGAACAGCGCCATCTACTAGATATGTGTTTGTCCCCTTAGTAAGGCCATCGAGAGTTTTAATAATATATCTAAACGCGCGAGTGGAGGCAAGGGAGATGGGCCGAATTGGAGGATGTTCCCCGGATGTGAGGCACTAGATAATGCCACTAATGCACTGCATGCATGCTTAATAGTATGTGCATTATACATTCATGGATGTAGGTATGCCTGCAGCTGAGAAGAAGGTATGCGTTAGTGTTGAAATTTTGAATCTTCTTCTTATAAGTCTTTGACAACGGAGAAGGCGAGGAGCGGTGGTGGCGAGTGTGGTAACAGCCTTAATGTGTATTGCAGACTAGTACAACTAAATTGATGATCTTACTTGTTATGATTGTTTAATGTAAAGATTTTTAATATTGTATTATTTAAGTACCTATACGGGTGGGGGGGGTCCTAGAACAGTATGATTCCAGGGTGTTAAGGTGTATTATACTCGTAATTAAAATGAAGCCTGTTAACAGAGA
>MU284240.1:305-52660 GCA_022478815.1 Daldinia bambusicola
AAAAAAAAATAAAATTAAAAAGAATTTTATAATAAAATTTATAAAAAATTTAAAAATAAATTTAAAATTAAATCTTAAAATAATATATTTAACATTAATATACATTTTTATATAAATCGTATTATTAATAATATAAAATTATATTAAAAATTAAAAAAAATTTTTATAAATTTTAATAAATATTTTTAAAATAATATATTTTAATTTATTAAAAAAACTTTTTTAAATATATTTTTTAAATTAATTTAAAAAAACTTTTTAAAGCTTACCAATATAATAATATAAAAATTTAATAACTTTTATTACCTTTTCACACTTATTAAAATTAACCTTTAAAAATTAAATAAAATAAAAAATATTATTTAATTTAAATTATAAAAACATTTTATTATTTTTTATAATAATAAATGTATTAACCATTTAATTAAATAATATTTTTTAAATTTAAATTACTTTATTATAAAATTTAAAAAAATTTATAAATATTACTTTAATATTATTTAAAATATTAAATATAATATTTTTTATAATAAATTTTATATAAATATTTAAATTTACCATTAATATATTAATTTTAATATTTTTAATATATATTAATATAATTTAATATTATATTTTTTAATTTATAAAAAAATCTTTAAAAAAATTAATTTTAAATAAAATAATATAATAAAAATTTTCTTAAAAAAATTTAATTTAAATTTAATTAAAATATTTTAAAATACTTATATTAAAATATAAAATATAAATATAAATTTTAAAAAAAATTTTAATAATAATATTTATTAAATATATTATTTTTTATAATATATATTTATAAATATAATATTAAAATTTATCTTTATTATTTAATTAAAAAAAATAATAAACTTAAATAAAATTTTTAATAATTTAAATATTTAAAATAAAAAAGAAAAAAATTATAATATAATTATAACTTTTATATAAATTTCATTAATATATATAATAAAATCTTTATAAAATTATAATTTAAATATATTAAATTAAACATTTTTTATTAAAAAATTTTTAAATTAAAAAAATTTAATACTTTTAATATAATATCTAAAAAATAACTTACTTTATTAATAATTTTTAATAATAATACATTACCTTTTAATTTACTAAAATATATTATAAAAAAAATTTAAAAAAATAAAAAAAAATTATAAAATATTATAATTATA
Source organism: Daldinia bambusicola (assembly GCA_022478815.1). Classification (NCBI taxonomy): domain Eukaryota; kingdom Fungi; phylum Ascomycota; class Sordariomycetes; order Xylariales; family Hypoxylaceae; genus Daldinia; species Daldinia bambusicola. The sequence continues at coordinate 1,493 of MU284240.1, forward strand.
AATTAAAAATTAATTTAAATAATTAATATATTAATTTATAATTAAACTTTTATAAATTTTTTTATTTTAATTTAATTTTATTTTAAAATTATAAAATTATTTTTATATTTTAATTTTATTAATTTAATTATTTATTTTATTATTAATTATAATATTAAAAAAAACTTTTTAATTATTTTATATTAATAAAATAATATTTAAAAAACCATTTATAAATAAAATATAAATAATTATAAAATTAATAATAATATTATTATTTTATATTAATTATAATATTTTAATTATTTTAATATTTAAAAATATTATAAATATATTTTATTTTTATTTAAAAATTTAATAAATAAATATAATATTTTTATATTTAATGTAAATAATATTTTTATTTTTAATATAAATAATAATAATAATAATAATATTTTAAATAAAAGTTTTAATTTTTTAATTTAATTATATTTTTTAATATTTAAATATTATATAAAATATATTTAATAATTTTAAAAATTAATATTTTTTATAATTTTACTTTATTTTATTTAATATTAAAAATAAAATATATATTTTTATATATTTATTTATTATATTATATTATATTTTATTAAAATAATATTTATATAAATTAAATATTTATAAATATTTTAAAATATTTTATTTTATAATTAATAATAATATTATTATTATTTTTAAATATTAAAATTATTAATAATTATAAATTATAAAATATAATTTAATTTATTTTATTTATTATATAAATTTTATTTTTTTAATTTATTTATTATTTTTAAAATTATGTTTATATAAATTTATATTATTTATTAAAAATTTTAATTAAATAATTAATTAAATAATTATATAAATTATATTAAATAAATAAAATTAATATAATATTAAAATAATTTTATTTTAAAATTAATATTTTATTTATTTTATAATTTATATATTTTAATATTTTAAAATATTTTATTTATATTATTTATTTTATTTTTAATTTTAATATTAATATTATATAATTAATATTAAATAATTTTATAAATTATATTTTTAAATTTTAAATGAAAATATATATTTTATATATAATAAAATTAATATAATTATAATTAATAAAATGTATAATATATTTAATTATATATTAATAAATTTAATTTTAAAAAATATTAAAAATAATTAATAAATATTAATATAAATATTATAATATTATAAAATAATTAAAAAAAAAGATTAATATAAATAAAAAAATATTATAAATAATAAATATTTTTTTTAATTTTATATAAAATAAATAATAAAAATAATTATAATTAATAATATAATTTAAATATTAATAATAATAAAATAAATAATATTTAAAATATTTAATAATTATTTTAAAAATAATTATTAAAATAAATTTTTTAAATATTAAAAAAAATTTTTATTATTAGTATATCTTTAAATTATTATTAAGGGTTTATTAGTATATTTAATATAAATTAATATATTTTTACTATTTAATTTCAATTAATTTAATTTTATTATTTTTTATTATTTTTTATTATTTTAATTATAATATTAATTAAAATTTAATAATTTAATATATAAATTTTATATTATTATTTTTATTTTAATTAAAGTTATTTAATGATATAAATCTTGATTAAATGTATGTGGTATTTTAAAAGTTATTTGAAGATATACTTAAATATTTAATTGAATATTAGTGTAACCGTAAAAGAGCTTTTTGTAAAGTTTTTTTTAAAGCTTTTTTTAAAGTTTTTTTCATTATAATATTTAATATATTATATTAATTTTTACAGGTAAATATATAAAAATTATATTATTAGTTTTATTTTAATTAAAGTTATTTAATGATATAAATATAAATTAAATATAAGCTTTAATTATAAGGTTATTTAAAGAAGAAAGTTAATATATATTGGTAATAATAATGGTGGTAATAATAAATATTAACATTTAATTAAATATATTTTTAAATAACTTTTAAAATATTACATGTATTTAATTGAGATTTATATTATTAAAAAGCTTTAATTAAAACGAAAGTAATAATATAAAATTTATATATTAAATTATTAAATTTTAATTAATATTATAATTAAAATGGTAAAAAATAATAAAAAATGGTAAAATTAAATTAATTAAAATTAAATAGTGGAAATATATTAATTATACTAAATGTGTTAATAAGCGTTTAATAGTAATTTAAAGATATGTTAATAATAAAAGTTTTAAAAAAATATTAATAAATATTATTATATAAAAAAATAATAATTAAATTTTTTAAATAATTAATATTATTAAAATATTTAATATAAATATAATAATATTTTTTAATATAATAATTAAAAATATTTTAAATTATATTAATAATTAAAAATATATAATATTTAAAATAAATATAATATTAAAATATTTTTTAATAATAAAAAAATATTTAATATTAAAAAATTTAAATATAAAAAAATAATATTTAAAAATATATAATATTAAAAATATATATAATATTAAAAATATATATAATATTAAAAAATTATTTAATATTAAAAAATATTATATTAAAAAATAATAATTTAAAATATATTATATTAAAAATAGGTACAATGATACTTATAAGGCGTAAGTGCTATGTTAAGGCCTAATAGTTAATGTAATATGCATGGTGGGGCAATGCTTAAACCCGCGTTTAATGGTTAAAAAATCTCACATTTTCCTGTTATGGTAGGTAAGTATCTGTCGCAGAACGAATCCAAAAGCAAAGACCAGATTTCGCGTGTAATTGTAATTTATCTTTATTTAATAATCTCGTTACAGTCGAGGACGGTACGTCTTCTTAATCCAGACATCTGGACTTGCGAACGATTGAAATTAGAGACTTAAGAGTCATTTATGGACGTTATTACGAGAACTTTATGTGTTTTTGGCCGACTGCGACGCATCCTCGTCCGTGTGGCTATCAACATCAGCATCCGAAGTATGCAAATCGCTAGTCTCCAATTCGGCGTCGTGATGAGAATTATGTTGTGGTGAAGTCATGGAAGCTGTTTCTGCAGCAGCTATGTCGGAGGCATCATCGTCGGGACATGCCGTGAACATTGAAGAAAGCGCGGTCCTTCTCAAACTCAACATATTGGTATTCCTGGCTCCGGTGGGCGTTAATGGTTGAGAGAAATCGAAAGAATCGGGATCCGAAGTGGAAGATAACACAGGGCTAGTTTTAGGTCCCGTCTGGAATACGTGGCTTCTTGGGAACCGCTTAAGCTTCATCTTTAATTTCGGGCTTGTACGGCGCATCGCCATCTCAAGACGTTCCTCCTCATCTGTGTCGTCATCTGTTATTTTGTACGGGTTCTCATTCGCAAGGGCTTGGTGGTATGAATTCATTAAATTACTTCCACTTGAGCGCCGCCGGCGGTGTTTCAGCCTCTCCTTCGCAGAAGGTAATCCAACGTGGGTTGAATCAGGCGTCAAAAGCTCAAATGCCTCTCCGCGCAAATTTGCTAACGATCCGGTTGCCATCCTTCGCAAGTCGGCTTGGCTCTTACTAAATACAACACGAGCTCGCAATGCGTGAACCGCACGATCCAGAGCCAGTTCGATTGCGCAGCGGTCTCGGATGCGAGCCAACTTAGGCCAGGTTGCGCGCTCTCCTAATAAGCACGATCGCTGCATAAATTCGGTCGTCGGATTTTTCAGCACCTTAGGCAAGTCCCAAACACCCACGGCTGGGAGAATATTTATATCGCCTGAATACTTCTGGCTCAAGATAGACCGTAGCTTACTGACGAGTGTTGGGAAAATACCGATTTCAGCCATAAACTGCATTCGATGTATGGCTTCGCTTTTGGCTAGAGTAGTAATCGTGTGCATCCAATCCGACTCCTCCTTGAAGACTGTCTCGTGATGTGCGCTGGCGGGCCCTTCCTCCTTGGCAAGAAAGGGAACGACGTGTGGATTAACCTGGGATACAATAAAATGGTTGACGTTGAACATTTCGGCAAGTCTCGTCATGGGAAGGTCATTGTCGACAGACCCGTCAATCCACATCTGCGGAGTGGGATTCCACGCACAGTGCTCGCCAGTCAGGGGGTTCTTCACCAGTAACGGCGCAGCGCTGAAAACCAGCGGTACTGAACATGATGCTGCGACGGCAGACCATAGCATAACGTTAGGTGCTGTGACGTAGTTCAGTAATCGCGGCAGCTCATATATAGATGCTGACGAGACGCAAATGTTGCATATCCTCCTAGTACGATTATATGCTTCTTGGAACGTAATGTCGCCAAGCAAGTCGCGCATTACACGCGTGAGATGCTTAATGTCGGACCAATTTCCTTCGGTGAGTAATCTCCTTAAATGGCTGAACAGACCTTCTTCATTACCCTCCTCCTCGAATACAGCCAGGTCACCATAGGGAAATTCATCTAGTAGTTGGGGGATCTCATCGTCTGTCCTCGAGCAGACCACAGAACAGACGATCGAACCAGCTGATGCACCTGAAATAATGCGCGGTAGTAATTTCGCCTCGAACATAGCTTTTAAGACCCCGATATGGGTCATGCCGAAGGTACCGCCGCCGCTGAGTAGGAGAGCACTCCGTCCAAAACTCTGGCGAGCATAAAGCACCGCGTCTAGCAGGTCCTTGGGACCCGGGTCATCCGCTCGGCGATACGCACTCTGCTCTACCAAAGCTGTAATGGTTTGTAAGGCAGAGTCGACGTATCGTGAAACAAGTTTTTTAGTACCGCAATAAGAGTGGCGGTACAAGTCGATATTGCCCATGCCACCAAGGTCGCGCGAGAGGGATGTTCTGATAATATGCATCATGGATCGTATATCACAGTTGGTGCGAGCATAATCGAGCTCTTGCAAGCGCATTTCTAGAAGTCTGGGGTTATAGTCGCCGGTAAAAATATCGGCCTTCCATGCTTCGTTACCTTCGATGACATCTAATTCTTGTGCTGCTGCTTCCCATTCTCTATAAGATTCGGCACCCTGTAACCGCGCCGATAGAATTTGTTTGCGCTCCTCCACTCGTTTCCATTCCGCCCTCTCTTTATATGTTAAGCCATCTTTCAGGTATAAGAGACCATCTATGGCCTTATATAAAGGTGTCGCATTAGGAGAAGACCCGCCAGTTTGTCCCTTGCCCTTCCGCGGGGTTTTAATGTTGGTGGATTGAAGCGACGGGACCGGTGGTACAATGTCTACGAGGTGTCCCATGATGTAGGTAGAAGAGGCGGCAGCGTCGTTTCGATGTAGGTGCCAGGAGGTCGTTTCATTCTAGTGTGTCCCATATATACCCAAATGTGTAAGTCCGAGATACTCGTTAATTGGTACAAAATAGTCGGCACCCGGAGAATCTAGCTAACCGTCGGCGTTGGTTGGACGTCCAAGTGGTTTATTGGTATAGGTCGGATGTCGGATTGAAGAAATACTACGTAACGAAGATGATCGGGGCACAATGTCTAGAGCATTATATTAAATGGAAGTTATGAGAGCACTTATAAAAGAAAATAAATAAATAGCGTATAATTCAACTTTGGTCTTGAATAAATGCTATGGTACAACAGGATAGGGAAGACCTGAGCTAACTAAGGGTGTTTATGTTTTGAGCTGTGGGAAGGAAAGCGAGTTTGTGAGACAAGAGGCTGGAAGGCTTGGTGGAAAGGGAAGGGATTATTTTGACAGTTTTCAATTCGCAGAACCTCCTAGACTGCGTTAGACAGGTTTACATAGTACACTACACAAGCCAGACAATCTAGGCAAGGGAAAAGACGTCAGAAACTGCGGAACTATGCGGGACTCTAACCATGTGAGCAATAATTATTGAGATCAGGTGGGTCCATAAAACAGGGGGTCATGACTCTAAATAATGGAATTCCCCATTTTCTATGCTGAATCTATGCACATTGTACCACGCGCTACGGATTAGTATCGCAAAAAAGATTGTGGGGTACATGAGGGGAAAAGAATACGGGGAAGCTCTTACTACATGTGCTTTTGTGTCTGTATGTACGGAATACGAAGTACAAGCTAGGTAAATACAGGAGCACATAAAGTGCAGGTGCTTTTATGAACAGGGAGTACATGTGGGGTTAAGGTTATACATTGCACATGAGTACCTACATGTAGTCTAAACACCTTTTATGTTAATTATACGCAATTAGGAGGGACACAAGACCCCGCTTAGTTGGGGTTCCTTACAAGCCCCAAGGTCCCACGACTCCTATAAGAAGTGATGTATCAAGAAATTCCGAGGAAATTCAAAGACTACATACCTACCTACACCTCAGGCTAGGTACTTACACGACGAAGAAAAGAACAAAACAATATTTGGTACATGAAATAATATCATTTCTATTTTGGTAAGTAATAGGCGTCGCCTTTATGGATTACTATGTAGACCGTAGGAAAAATAATAGATCCGTATCTTATTTCAGATATCCGACAGCCATCAGCCCTTTACCAGTCCAGCGAAAAACGAGTAAACCGCCTCCCTAAGCTCATGTGAGACACCGTCTTCTATCCAGAAATGCCCAGCAGTTGAAACCTCTACGTAGCGGAACCGAGATCCTTCAGCGTTGCTTAGCTGCGTAGTCCAATCGCGCATTTTCCTAATAGATAGAAAACTATCTTGATCCCCGTATATAGCAAGCGTAGGGTTCGCAGTGAGTTTCGCCTCGGCCTCAAGCTCGCTCTCTTCCCTCTTCGTATAGTCTTCGAGATTTTTGGCCGGCCCGTCTTTCTTCTTTTTGGGCCAGAGATTTGAAAAGGACATAGTCGCCAAGTTCGTAACGAAGCCCAGAGGAGGTGACACTAACAGATAAGCCGGACGAAATCTGACCAAGTTGTCGACATTCTCCAAACACGGAACTTCGATATCCCTTTCTATACCCCGATCGGCTGATGGTGAGTGATGTCTCCTATGTATAAACTTACTTCGAGCCAATATCTCTTTGACACCTCTCCGTATCTTCTCTTCTGGATCTGGAGAGCATGCTCTATGTTTCTCACGAGATCTTGGCGATAGATCCTCACCACCACCGACACGCATGCCTAGCGATTTTCTCGGAGAGGCGGTATCGGCAGTCATAGCCCTCTGTTCTTCAGCTAGATGTTGTGCCCGTAGTCGAATGTCTGCGAATGCGGTATGGGTGGCAGGCGAGGCGAAGTGCGACAGAAAGGAATCGACAGGGGGGAGTTGGAGTGTCACCATGGCGCCGTAGGAGTATCCAGCAAATAGCAGAATGGGCGTTGAATTGTTGTCTTCTTCGCTAGAGCGGGCATGGTTCTGGGGCGTAGTCAAGTAGTGCATATAATAAACGAGAAAACCGGCGACCGACATGTAATCAGCTCGTTCAGGCTTGGACGTCCATGACGTGCGACCGCTGGAGGTTGAAGCGCCCCTATTTTTTGAGCACAATGATCAGTATTGGGATTACACGTTTAACACCTCTCTAACAATATGAAGTAAAAAACAGCACTAACCTGAAATTGAATGTCGCGACAACGAAACCTAGGTGAAGCAATATACTGGTTACGAGATGTACAATAGGGTCATCGTAGGAACCCCCCAATGGCGCGTACGGGTGGGCTACCACAGCAGCATGCCTGGGCCATGATGAATAGGAGGGTGAATGGGGAGGGTTCGAGTGGTTCGAGTGATGCGGTTGGTAGATGCGACAGTCGAGCTTGGTATTATCGTGAATACTAGGGAGCGTGAAGCTCAAGCTCGGTCGCAGTGGCATCGTCTAGTCTCCTCGGACGTATAACGAGACAATACATCATGTTGGACTCACAAAAGAGCCAGCTGACGAGAATTTGAGACAATTATAATGATGAATCGAGATCTTTTTAGAAGCGCATTGTTATCAGTTTATACATGTAACAACTGTTCAGTTATCTTAGCAGCTTAGGCAGACAGATAAGGTGGGCTATGGATAGTTTTGTTACGCGAATTAGGTTTCGTTACACGGTCAGGGTTGCAAAATTAGTTAGTTAGTTTTTAGTTTTTTCTTAGTTACTAAATTAAAAACTAAAATACTAAAAACTAAAATACTAAAAACTAAATTAATTAAAAATTAAAAAAAAATTAGTTAGTTTAGTTTTTAGTTTTTAGTTTTTTAGTAACTAAATGAAGTTTTTTTATTTTAAAATTTATTTTAATAAAAAATAAAATATATAAATAAAATAATAAATATTATAAATTAATATATTAAAAATAAAAAAAATATACTATTATAATCAGTAAAATTTAACGAATTTAATGGTATTAACCCGAGATTTTTCCGAATTTTAATTGAATTATTATAAATTTTTATTTAAATTTTAAATAAAAACGTGCATCGGAGCGAATATTAATCCGAAAAATCAAGCTTAAATATTATTAATTTTATTATATTTTAATTAATTTAATAAAAGTCATCCGAGATTTTTCCGATTTTTATTTAATTTTCTATAATTAAATTTATTTAAATAAAAAATTATTTAAAAATAAAAATAAATGCATCGGAACGAATATTAATCCGAAAAATTGAAATTAAATATTATTAATTTTATGATATTTTAATAAATTTAATAAAAGTTATCCGAGATTTTTCCGATTTTTATTTAATTTTTTATAATTAAATTTATTTAATTAAATTTATTTTATTATATATATATTTATTTTTAAAAAATTTTTTATTTAAATGAATTTAATTATAAAAAGTTAAATAAAAATCGGAAAAATCCCGAATAAATTTTATTAAATTAAATAAAATATAATAAAAATAATAATATTTAATTTCAATTTTTCGGATTAATATTTATTCCGATACACTTATTTTTATTTTTAAATAACTTTTTATTTAAATAAATTTAATTATAGAAAATTAAATAGAAATCGGAAAAATCTCGGATGACTTTTATTAAATTAATTAAAATATAATAAAATTAATAATATTTAAGCTTGATTTTTCGGATTAATATTCGCTCCGATATACGTTTTTATTTAAAATTTATAATAATTCAATTAAAATTCGGAAAAATCTCGGGTTAATACCATTAAATTCGTTAAATTTTACTGATTATAATGGTATATTTTTTTTATTTTTAATATATTAATTTATAATATTTATTATTTTATTTATATATTTTATTTTTTAATATTTTAATATATTAATAAATTTAATTAATTTTTAATTAGTTTAGTTAGTGCTAAGATTAGTTTAGTTAATTACTTTTTTACTCCAGTTTTTTTTAGTTAGTTAGTTTTTAATTTTTAGTATTTTAGTTTAGTTAAAAAGTGGATTTTAGTTACTAAACTAAATAATTTTGCAACCCTGTACACGGTACATTATCTCCCTAGGCTTCGATGACGTTGCCCTAAAGCTTGGCATCATTTCGAGGTTAGTTCCCGGTTGGACCCCACATCGCCTAGACCATTCCACAATTTAACTCGACATGTGCATGTACATGTACCGCGGCGCCAACATCTATGGGATATGGGACGGGGCTAAAGGGGGGATGCGAATTTTATTATACGGATTTGAAAAACGTCGATTACATATCAGGAACGTATATGAAATAGGTACAGAATAAGTATAAATTATGAAAGTAGCAGAGAGATAATAAAAACCGGATGAAACAGCTTCTTCTCATCACCTCACTTAACTAATCTAATCACTTTCACAGCAAATATCTCGATATGATACACATAATACAGGTAAGGTTCGTCTAATAAAAACAGCATCGCAGCTCTCTTGTATAAAACGTGCAAGCAGCTAGATCTGCCTCGTAGTGCAAGCGTCAGTTGGTATCTCAACAGGTACACATGCAAATTCCCCCGCTAGGTGACTTTGAGTATTTCTTCACACCATACACATAATGCGCCCTGCCAAACCGAACTCCTATCCAACCAATGATACCGTGTCTCGTGTCCGAGTTATGCTTATGAGTGATATTCCTCGTATGATCCAGTGTGGTCCAGCTGATCCTCCTATGATCCCGCAATCCCTAACCCAACCCTAGAGCCGAGTCTCTCCGTTCTACCTCCGTCCCGTTCGCGATCGACCGTCGCTCTCATTCGTCGACCTTCCATTAGTCCTCTCAGCCCACGTTTCTGCAGCCCGATCACGCTGCTCAACTCCCCACTCCATACCTCCCTGACGACTCCACGCTCGCTATCGCCAAGCTCACTACTCCACTCACTACCCGATACGCTTGTCGTTGCGCTTAGTTCCTCGGGATCCAACCTAGCCCCGGATACGCTAGTATTAATCCGAAGGCTTTCAACTCCTCCCGCTGCTTCGTCTGTGCTTGACTGTGATATGGACATTGACCGGTCATTGTAGGGGCTAACGGCACCACCACCTAGTGAAGACTCGAGACCCATGTAGAAATTGGGATTCATGCTGCCATCAATCCCGCGACCGCCGCCAGCTGCCATAGCCGTAGCGTTGAATACGGCGGCGGCATTACGCGAGTCCAGGCGGGCATGGAGGCGTTCGACTACAGCTTCCAATAACCCATCTATCTTATAAGGTCGGGCAATCTGTAGCAGCGAGCAGAGGATCTGAGGAGTACAAAGAGGCGATGATGGGGGAGGTAGTGACGAGGTGTAGAGGAAGTGCAGGAGTGCCTGAACGGTCGGGCAAGTATGCGGAAGGTAGAGACATCTCGGACGAGAACTAGGAGGTAGCGATGCAGGGGTCGGTGCCGAATTAACATGGCCAAGATCACCCGAACCGCTGCCACCTGCTGCGCCAGATGAGTTAGGTTTGAAGGACCCGGCAGAAGAATTGTTGAGCGTAGTAGCCATCGACAGGTTGCTATCGCCGCCGGTGCTCCTGTTAGACTGAGTAATAGTCAGGACGGAATTGCGCGCGCCCGCTTGTCCGGACATGCCCGTCCGTAAGGTTGCTGAATCGCTACCATCTTGAGTAGCGGCACCTTCGCGTAGTAATTGCACGAAATAGGGACCCCATCTCCGTGCAACAATGCGAGAATTGATAGGTATCCGCTCGCCATGGAAGCACAGTATGTCCATATCCGCCAACTCTCGTAACATCAAGGCCTTCTCTCCCAGTTCTTCAGCCGCTCGCATATGTGATCTCCCCCCGCCAGTCCAGCCAGCTTTCCTGGCAGTACTGAGATCAGGGGCCGTAAAAGGACTGCTAGCGGATATAAATCCCGATAGGGGGGATATCTTACGGGGATTGTCGTAGAAGCCAAAGGCTTCTAATTCAACCATGCAGACATTGGAGAAATTGATACGACGGTGGTTATAGTCGTCGACCAAGCTCCGCTTACGATTACCCAAGATCACAAATATGTTCCGCCTATTCCAAAGAACACCTCGATTCCAACTACCCTGGCTGAAGACACTGCCACCCGTATCGATGCGTACCCAAGTCAAATTTCTGAGATCCAAAGCCCATAAAGCATATTCCTGCTTAGAGCTTGTGAGATAGGTACCACTGACAACGAAGTACGTATCGATAACTCCACCGTTTGGAAATCGTAATCCAGGCGGGGAATAAGTTCCCGCCATAGGCTTTTCAGCGAGAGACCCATCCGGACCCCGGATCTGAAGTTCCAGTTTCACATCTAGGAAATTATAGTTCGAGTAGATGAGCATGGATGAACCCGGTTCCTTGGCTTCTTGGCTGATCACGCTGTCTTGGCGTGAAGTTTTGCCTATTTTGGAGGTAACATTAGGTGGTAGAGGAGCAACCACACTGCGATAGGCGCCGCAGGACTTTCCAAGCGGTTGCGTCGAAGTCCATTTCAGGCTTCGGAGATTGAACACGCTAATCTGTTCAATGTAATGGTTCGCTCCGTCCTGACCACCAACTACGACCATCTCTGCTCCTCCGGCACCGTCAATGTTGATGCCGATTCTGCCTTCGTTCGGGTTTCCATTTGAGGGATTATGTTGCAAAGCAGACAGAGGGGCCTTGTGCGACGCAAATGTCGCAGAAGAGGGTAAAATGCACGCGCAATGGGCGTAACGGCCTTGCGGGGCATCCTGAGAGGGAACATAAGTCCACTTCTTCGTCGTAACATCGTAAATGTATATATCAGACATCACGGTCACTTCGGGCTGCTGATCGGGAGCTGCCGACGCAGGTTGGGTAGCTGTAGGCGACATACCCCCGTAGCAGACCATCTTAGTATCACCTAGAGCACACATGGAATGGAAATAACGCGGTGGAGGGATATCTCCGGTGGTCTCGACCTTCGTCCAATGCCTCCGAATGAGATCTAACTCGTAAAGATCGGAGGTGAGAGGAGCTGGGCGACTTCGCGATAGAATCCGCCCGCCGAAAACGTACAACTTGTCTCCTAATATCGTAGTCGTTGCGCCGACTAGAGGGTGGGGCTCCTGGCCAGTAGTGCGGTGAACATTGCACATCAACCCGGATAGGTGAGCGGAAGACCCCGAAGTCGCAGGAGTGCCGACGGCTGCACTCATAGAAGGATTCCTCCCCGTGGAGGCCGCTTGCGGAGAGGGCCCAGCTGAGATAGGCCCATTACTTCGGGGTGTCAGGTTATCCCTCTGACCCTCTCCGCCGTCGGTTCTCAAACTAGCTATGCTGCTCTGACTGCTACTCATATCCATACCGCCATTATACATCTGGTTGGAATCCATGGCGCTCGTCCCACTATCTAAGCCTGCTTCGTTGGAAGTACCACTATCGACTATGGTGGTCAAACTATCTTGTGGGGCATTCAACGAGATCACAGGAGGTACAGGACTCGAGGGGGACAATTCAGACGGTGGCGGCGCTGGAAGCGGTTTCTCAAGGCTATTCTGCAGACTCAGATTCCTGACATGTTGCAGAGGTGGTGGTCGCGTTTGAGTAGGTGTCCCGCTAGGTTCTGACGCTGCAGTATTTGTGCTATGCGCTTTAAAAGAGGCCAGTCTTGATGGCGCTCTTCTTACCGAGTCTTCCCGACTGGGTATGGCTTTTTTGAGACCTCGATAGACGTCGGAGAGAAGGTCGGATGGGGATTTCGAGTGAGCGTGTCGACGGTCTTGGTCGTCTACTTCGCTCTCGTAGATGTCGTCGAGAAATTGCGGACTTGGTTGACGGTCTGGTTGACCCATGGTTAGACTAGCACCAGATGTAGACACTTTCGGCCCCTCCCTCTTAGCGGCGAGTACGCGGTGATGTTCAGGGCTGAAGAAGAGATCTAGAAGACGAGGAACAGAGCCTCAAAAATAGAAAGGTGCCAGAAACCCGGGTTGAGTACTACTCTAATAGGATACCAGGGTAGCTGGACGAAGAACCGGGAAAGTATTATTAGGAGACGCGACACCGGGATTAGGATAGCAGGGGATATTTCTTCGGTTGGTCTTGGGAAGAACACGCGACGATGGTAGGGCTAAGGCTAATGAGAGGCTACGAGGCAACTCGGAGCCAGGGGTGCCACGAGAACTTGATGGACACGAACATGAACATGGAGAATCGTTTGAGGCTGTGGGAGACGGAAGACAAGCCCCGACAAGATATCCGATGACATACCTTGATCCTTGGTAAGCAGATAAAAAAAAAAAAAAAAAAAAAAACCGAAGTCTTGAAAAAAGTCGACGTCGCAATTGGCAATCTTAAACGCTCGGTCGACGATGCGTCTTCCCTGTCTTTTCTGGCCCTCTGGACCCTGGTTCCGTGCTGCTGCGTGGTCTGCGTATGCCGCGCGCTTTCTTCCGAATGCCGCGGTCTCTTAGTCTTCTTTGCTACAGATTCTATAGGTTCTATAGGTGCGGTCGTTTCTCCGGTCGCTCCGAAGATCTGAGAGGATATCTAATTGCGCAGGCTTCCCGTATTCTTGCTGATTAGCGGTGGTGCCTGTTTGTAAGGGGTAAGGGGAGAAAAAAAAAAAAGGGGGTGGAGGCCAGTTCGAGGTTTGAGGAGTCATAGTAGTCTGATCTAACTCCTGCGTGGGAAGAATTAAAGCTGCCCCCATGCTGCGCAGCTTGCAATGGTCGATTGGCTAATAGTTTTATTTTACATAAAGTACCTAGGTATTTACCTGTAGTTAGTGTATTTTATTTCTTCTTCTTCCTGAACCCCACCTCCCTTTTCTTTGCTCTACGAGTCGCATTTTAGCAAATGAGAATTAAGCAACATGCCAAAAGTGGAGGCGGAGCCTTTTAGACGCTAAGCTAAGAAAACTTATCCGCTAACTACTAGGCCTTATTGGGTATCTACCTTAAGTACGTTCACCGAGTTGGTTGTTATGCACCTTATCGAGCTCATCTTCCTATTGGATCATCGGGGATGTAGTCCTATGTAAGGTACCTCCTTCGTACATCTCTTATAGGTGGTGTACCTACCCTCTTTCGTATGCATTTATTATACGGAATATTCCGTTAGGTACTTTTACCCACTACCTGGTATCCACTGGTAGGCAGATCTGTCTGTGTACATACGGTATCCATTACAATTGCAAAATGAGATAAGGCAATGCATGCACAAGTCTGTAGTAAGCTCCACTATACCTGATGTTCTTGCATGAAGCTTTATTTAAATATCTAAATATTTGATCTTCATCCAATCTGCAAATACGCTATACTACATATACTAACATGCTACTGTTTCAGACCAAAGAGGTATCAACTTAGCACTTGACTACATAGCAGCCTAGTAAGTGCAGATGCCCACGTTTTCTCAGGGTCCATGATAATCAAACTACCTCACATAAGGATTGGGGATCAACAACGTATTTCGGCCTGGATATGCACACGTGTATTAATAGTATCTTCAAAGACCTAGTTTATGTGGTTTATGCGCGAATAAAGAAGCTTACACCTGGTTTATAACCGTTATCGCACGTGGGTGGCTAATATAGATCCTATACCTATGTATATCTTCTTGGTTTGTGTTGTTTATAAACGTAGACAATAAGTACCTAACCTGGCCCTTACCAAGTAGGTTATATTATATAGTCACATTGCTTCTCATAGATCTTTCCTTTGTTTAAATTGCATGATAAATCTTGCGGAGTAGGAGTGATCAGTAAGATCTCTTCATTTTCAAGATACACGACTCTTTTCATATATAAACCACAACAAGCAGGTGGCAGATGAGCTTCAGGTTATCGAAGTTACAGATCCCAGCTATTTACGTAAAGTATACCGCTAATAAGCTACTCTCTAACTAGCACAAGCATCCTAGCAGTATGGCTCTAAATAGGACCAAGGTGGTAGACTAACTTGTTAGTTTTAGGCAGACTCAGGTTCGCTTAAGAATGTGGAACAATTATATTCACTAGCTAACGCTAGTCAAGGTGACACTCCAGTAAAACTTGGGGAATAGCTCTTTTAATTATTACTTTTTTTCTTCTTATCATTAAGTCTGATGTGAAAGTCATGGGGTAAAGTATGCTTTCATCCAATACAACATTTTAGTAACAAATCATATGTCGATTTTGTCTCGACATATTTTGTCCATCATTCTTAACTAAACCCGTCTACGCGACAGTGGCCTTCTCCTTGGGAAGGGGGGTGAATCTCAAGTATGGCTTGACGATACGGAAGTCGGGGAATAGCTCCTTAGCCTGCTCATTCTTTATGCTAGGGTAGACGATGACGTCGTCACCGGGGACCCAGTTGATGGGAGTGGTGACCTTGTGCTTGTCTCCGGTCTGGAGAGAGTCGACAATTCGCAGAACCTCGGCAGAGTTGCGGCCAGTGGAAGCGGGGTAGGAGAGGATTGTTCGGATGGTCTTCTTGGGGTCGATGATGAAGACGGAGCGGATAGTGAAGGCAATGCCCTTCTCGTCGACGTTGGTGGTGTCTTGGTAGTCAAGCCTGGAGCGGGAATCACCTCGTCAATATTTGCCTCAGAGCTGGCCGTGGATGGAAACTTACATGTCGTAGAGGTAAGCAACCTTGCGGTCCTTGTCAGCAATGATGGGGAACGCGACATGGCCACCCGTAACCTCGTCAATGTCCTTGATCCAGCTTTCGTGGCTGCCACGAGTGTTGGCAGATAGGCCGATCAGCTTAACGCCTCGCTTCGTGAACTCAGGCTCAAGCTTGGCAAAAGCGCCGAGCTCGGTAGTGCAGACGGGGGTGAAATCTTCTGGGTGAGAGAAGAAAACAACCCAGCTGTCGCCAACAAATTCGTGGAAGTCGATAGGGCCTTTAGTTGTTTCGGCCTGGAAGTTGGGGGCGATGGAGCCCAGGCGGAGACTACATATCGAAATGTAAGTTAAATGTACGGTTTAAAAACTTTGACAGAAGATGCTAGGATGCTTACGGTGCAGCTCGGTTGTCAGCCATTGCGATTAGTGTATGTGTAGTATAAGACGTTGGCGGAAAAACGCGATTAGGTATTCAGAGAGTGAGGATAGGTATCACGAGTCAAGAAGTAAAAAGAAAGAAGAGGAGATAGTTAGAAGGAGGGAACGCCGGTTCGACGTCGGCCTAGCGTACGACGTCAGCTATATAATCACTACACCCAACTCTAATAAGCAGTCCGTTCGCTCGGGATACTGTCAGACTGTTCACATGCGGGAGGGCTAAGCTGATAGTGGGTAGGTCAGTCATGGATCGAAGATTGATAGATTGGTTTAGGATTTACAAACTAACCAATAGCAAGCTCCCCCACTGGTTATCAAGACCTAAAGGGGAATCTACATCTACTTTTGTAAATGTCGCAATTCATTGATTATCTTATGTTTCCTCCTCAGAAGCTTCGCTTTCGACTTGCCCCGCGCAGCTCACGACGCCCTGGCGTAATGCCGAGTCGATAGAATAGCCCCTCACTAGTCCGTTTATAGTATAGAGGCCTATTGCGTGCTGGGATGCTATTCTTATTGGCTACCAGCTTGAACCTTTGGAACCTTTATTCCCATCATGTCATCAAAGCCTTACGATGGTATCATCATCTTCCCCCGCCAAACATGTGTAATTCCTAGTAATTCCGGCTATCGGTCGGCTTCCATTACCTACAAGTGACGGGTATCGGTAGAGAGCCAGTATACGATCTATATCCCTACCTATACCTTATTGTAACATCTCGAGGGACGTTCGTACAGCCGGTGTTAGAACTAATAGCCGTTATAAATTGTGCAGAATCAATAGTCGTCAAGCCAGCTCTGGAGACTTCGTATGCCCTTATCTCAATGGATAAGCTAGGCCTGGTATTCGACTCGTCTCATCATTGGAACTAAATATGGGAAAGTGTAGAGCTACTTGGCAATAGTAGTTTCTTTTAACACTCCTATGTGTAAGAAATGAGGTTATCCGTATATGTTTAACGACCGTCATGTAGTGGGACAAGAAGCATAGAAACAACTTCGGTATCCTAGAAGCAGCTCTCGTCAAGGCGATTCTAAAATCCAGAGCTATCCATATGAAACGCACCCGTTGTTCTACCAGTTCAATATGAAACCCCTGACAACGACGCTTCGGTCGTTAACACTGTCAAACTCTGGTATTACTTAGTTCGCATATATATATATAATATTAAAAAGAAAAATAAACATTGTGGTACAGAGGTCACCAAGATATATAATACGAAAACACTCGAAAATATTAATTTCGCAATATTGACAACAAGAATAATACATAGTTCCGTCTTAGTTCTATAACTACGTTACCGGTTGCTAATTCGAAACAAGATGAAGGGAGATCTTTCAGATTGTATGGTACAAGTGTAAAATAGTTATAGATCTATTGATATAAGAAACAGTAAGAGGGAAGGGTAAAAGGTATGATGTTCCAAAACACCCTTTTTGCACTGATATGTACAAGTTTGCCCGCAGTACTTAATTATAATTTCGATAAGGATATCATCAACTCCTAGAGCGAATTATTTCCGAGAGGATTCCCTTAAGGTATAGGTTAAGTTTTATTCCCATAGTCCTGATGCTTGCTTCAAAAGCAAGGGATATCAACATCTCAGGTCCACATAGAAGTATGTCGTATATCATGGACTTCTACTTTCTTATAGTTTTATAAACAGCTTGTGTCCATGAGCTGGTTAAACTACATAACTTAGTCATTTCATCCTATCCCTAAAGCCGAATCCGTTTCCATTCTACCCACCTATATGCTGCCTTTGTGATTATCAACCACGATGATACTTACCAATAGGTAAGGCAAGATGGCGCTCTTACTCGATTCAGCTGCGAGATTATGAAACTGGGAGAGGAAGACCAGTAGCATGGGGCTCTATATTTTAACTAGTGAACATAAACGAGAAACGTCTTCGTTCGTTTAGAAGTGCACGTATTACCTACTTACTTTTGTCACGTAAATTTTGCAACTCTAGAAAGTCAAATGTCACAACTCTTACAAGTCTTAAACTCCATCCTATTGGAATTGGAGAAGCTCTTTAGAAGATTGTGGGGAAGCTACTAATTATAGGCCTCTCGACGCGGAGAACTGTAGGCTGCATTATACACACATACAATTGCACAAATTAACTCTTTCGTATACCAGTGACGTCTCTGCTATACGCACCCATTATTATAACAGCGATATTGGAATATTTCAAGAAACTAGGGGCCCACCGGGCCGCGTACCGCAGTGAATAATCAGGTTTAGAAGAGTCAGAACTGCCGCTCATTGAAGCCACATAAGAGATTTTTTTTTTCTTGTCCGCCTTGTGAGAAATGTCACACCCCAGATATCTTATTTTCCGCCCCAGAAAATGCGATCCATATATACTCACTCCCAAGACAACTCATCCGACATCAGCTACCTAGGTAACCTATCCCTATACGCCAGAGCCGGTTCTATTCGCGCAGTTAACAACCAACGGAGGAGACCCGTATTATAAGTCGGCTCTATCCATCCATCCATCCACCTGGGGGTGGCCGGGGGGCCGCAACTGAGCCTAAATTTAGCTGTGCATATAAATGTGGTCACCGTATAGCGTTTGTGGCATGGGCATGTCCCCATAGTCATCTGATTTATTACTCTGGGGTAAGGAACCAACAAAAAAAAAGGGGGTCGGTCGATCGAATCAAGTAAATTTGTTGTGTAAAGTATTAGACCACAGATACCACGCTGGGTATCAAACCCCTGCAAACCGATGAAACTCCCGATATTTTTGGCCGATGATGATGATAGTTTTTCTTTTTCTCTATCCAAGTGGATGCATGAAGGTATTCTCAACGCCTGGGACAGAGTATCTAGAGAAATAGTGGTGGTTAGTAAATTTTCACCTGAGGAAGAATAAAGGCATTTTGAGGATGGCTCAAAATCATAGTGCGAATAGGGACACTAACGTTCACCATCCCGAATCTCATCCTGATATGCCCCCCTTTTTATGTCTCAAAGTTCCACCGTTTAAAACCAGACACCCCTAAAAGTCCGAGTCGTCTTTCGGAGTACAGTCGTCGCAGAGCCCACCGGCGTCTGACTCTTCTTCTCTTACGACATCCTTGTGACCACACTCGCCCGTCTCATTATATTCCTCACAATCTTGAACTTTGACTTCATCGCTTGTGTACCACTGCAAGGAGATATATTAGCTTTCATTCTTTAAAGATGAGATTTGAGGGGAATATATTATGCTCGTGAGAACCTGTTTCGGGGAGTCTTATAGCCTTGAGAGATGCTTTAGGCATTATTCTCGTGTGAATGGGATACGCGTAGTAGAATGGGCGGGAAATATCTAGAGAAAAGGGCATACTGCTCCGCACTCCTCACAGTACCACTTTAACAACATGTATTCGCACATCTTCAGATCGATTTTGCCAGTGTTGTTAACAATGGAAGAAGGGATAAACTTCAAGAACGTGAATCTCTATCGTCTCCCGCTTCCCGGGAGCCTCTAAGGGCAACCTGAGTCATGTTACTCAGGGAACGCCACAGGCTCACGGGCCTCTGCTTTGATTTGCGGTATGAGCATTGACTCGAAAAGACGTGGGCGTTCCTGGAGACACCGGCACACTAACAGCTTTGGTGAATATCATCCGACTTCTGCCACGTGTGCGGGCGAGCACGAGCGGGATCTGTGGCATCTGGAAATACTTGACAAATATTTTCATGAACAGGACACACGAAAAAAGGGTATACTTCAATAAAACAGTAAGGACTTCATCAATTGGCTGCATATACATGGCAACATCACAGGCATTTCCGATCCCAATTTATTGAGCAGCATATCGGGACAGGCACACGAGATTTGATTGGTTCAAAGTTGTTCAAGCCTTCTCAGGCTGTACTTCAGGTATCATTTAGAAATGCATCTACCCGAGCAAATAATTACCGCAATTATTTAAGAAAATGCTCCCGAATAACGGGCACCTGAGGCAGCCTGAGGCGACCTTGGGTGATGCTGGCTGGGGTTTCGAGGTCCGGCGTCCCTAAAAAATCGATGCGGAAAAACTCCGCGCGAGACTATATAATAGCTACCTAGCCATGGTAAATAGATTTACTTAAAGAGCCCCTTAAACGAGAAATTCTACCCGCGGGTATCCGAGGTGGGTCATATGCTGTCTATATACTCTTTCAAGGCATAGCAATGTCCGAGTCGGCTAAGCACTCATAAGCTCAAATTTGCGTTTTGCTATTGCAATGTTAGCAGCCAATACCTGACGACCTTGGAACGTTTGACAAACCCAATGCCGCTTAGTGTCTCGGGGTCTAAGCGGTTTCTTTTATCAACGCCACCGGCTATCGGATTGGCTCGGTAGTTGAAGAGATAATAATGGAGCTGGCCATCTCCAGGACCGAATTTCTGTTCTTCTAGGAACAAGCCATTGTCCATGAGCGAGAGGGCGTTGTAGACGTCGAACTGATACTGCTTGCAAAACACTAAAGAGTCCGAAACGAGAGCATTAAGACGAGTTTTCAAAGCCTCCCTATCGACGGGGGTGGTAAGTCCGGTTTCAGTAGCATAGTAGAAGAGATAAGCTGCTTTAACGTTTGAGTGTTTGGAGGGACCTATCACCGAGGACTCGAGACAATAAAACGAGATAAAGTCTGTGATTTTCTTATGCTCGTCCTATCGGTGGGGTTAGCTGAAGTAGAAACCTAACTGAGGAAGGGGGGTTACCTCGACGACGTAAGTCCAAACGACTTGCTCTTCTAGTGCATTTTTCTTGTTATGTAGTAGCCAATGTTCAACTTCCTGCTTGTCAAACTCGGCGGCTAATTCATATTTAGCCAAGTACCGAGTGAGAAGATCTTGGACAGCGCCGACATCTTTCTTTTGCATTTCTCTCAATCCACTGATTGAAGTTCGTTCCGGTACAGCATATTTTCTGATCTGCAACTGGGGCTTGCTCTTTGGTGGTAAGGGGCTGAATCCAACCTCATACAGTTTCTGCCAGTTAATGGCTCGGTGGTAATATCGGCAAGTGCTGACGGGTTTGGGGAGCACGATACCTCCGGTATAAATGGCCTGGAAAACGCCCTCCAGGTTGCACAGACGCGTAATCTCCTTGATAAGTACCGGCGCAAGACGCTTAGAACGAAGCTTTTTATGTATGCAAAGGAAGTTGACTTCAGAGGCGTGTAAGACTTTGTCCCTAACGCGCAACTCGACGGGAATAGCGGCGATGAACGCGACGAGCTTCTTGGACTGCGAAGCTCGAACTCCTCGGTGCCATTCCTTTTTCCATCCAGGCGGCATCATAGCCCTGAGCATAAGTTTGTTAGCTGACTGCCTTATTGGCTCCAAGCTTGCTATCGGAGGTACCAAAGCCGTAAACTTACCACTTGAGGATACTGGTCGAATAATTGAAGCGGAACATGGCCTCATCATCTTCGACATAGTGACCATTTAGCAGTTCCCATACCTCCTTCAGCTGTCCGTCGTCAAGTAAGTCTAAGGTGGCCCATTCGAAGCCATCGAGAAGAGGTGCAGGTGTCTTGGGAATTTCATCGACGGTTTGGATTCTAATGGGCCCTTCCTCAAAAGGCTGATTGGAATCGGCTTCGTCGAACTTGGGAACAGGTTGAGTGGCCCAAAACTTGTACGCGCCCATATCCTTAACATTTTTACCGCTGGAAGCCAACCCCGTCATGATATCGTGAAGGTTGAGGCGCTTGAGGGCATCGGTGGCGGAGTTTACATCATCGTTGCTTCCGCTACCGAGTTCGTTTGCGAGGGCGGGATTGAGGTCGAGAAGTTGGGATACTTGGTCCTTGGAGAGGCCATCGATCGCCTTATGGATTCTCTTGGCAGCCCTCTCCTTTTCGTTTTCCTTCTCCTTCTCCTTCTCTTTTCCTTTGCCCTTGGCGGGCTTTTGTTCCTCGGACATGGTGCGCCGTGGTACCGAGTTGTAGGTCAAGGATAAGAACAACGAAGCGTGCTCTAAAATAAAGTGCTTGGAGTTGTTGTTCTGGTTCAGCTAAGGTTAATGCAACTCATCAATGGCAGGGTTACAGTGAGGGGCAACATTAACCCCGCTATAAACCTGTAGCTGCATTAGGTGTTTTGGGCACTCTCCTTTAGTCTCATATAATAAACATATCCGGTGTAGATGCTTTAAAGAGGCACTATCTTGCATTACCTAAGGTACAGGTACATGTGTATCTGTAAGGTACCAGGTACCACGTACCTAAACTCATCCCCGTACTTCTAGAAACCTTCACTTCAGGTGGACATAATATATACAAGATCGTGCAAAGATAATAATTTGCGCATGAGAATTCTATTAATGTAAACTTCTATTTCTCTAATGGTTCCCTTCCAAGGCATCTGCATCTATATAAATATTATGGTCTTAATTAGTACCGAGCTCAAATGACCTCATAACAGCGAGTGATACTGACGAAGACACAATCACCTCGTTGTGTCCTTTATTTTTCTCAAATTAGTATTACTTCTAATTTGTATTGCTTGGTTGGGTTACCTACCGCCATATGGGACGAGCTCTTCTCTTATAATTATATCAGGCTCAGCTTTAAAAATCACCGTAAAAGTTCCATCATCTCTGCGCAATGTTCGTTGTTCTTTCCATGACGAAAAATCGTCGCCGTTCCCATCTTCTCCAGCAGCAGCGCTGACCGAGGCTTTGAATAACGCGTCACTCTCATGGCACGGTATCTCTAAGTCATTCTTGGCGTGGATAAAAGTCAGCCGCAACCTTGTTCGCGTCAGACTCACGACATGGGCAAGCCGCTCTGATGATTTCCACTTATCCACGATGAACTGTTGGAAAAATCGGAGTACGGACGGAAACGGGCGGAGCGGCGAAAGAACTGGGATAAAACCTGCCGCCGTATAGGAAGACAGGAGAGTTGGCAGGTCCGAAAACCCGGCAATGAGAATGATCCCTGCGAATTCAATTCCCTGCACTGCGAAATGCTCTGTCACGCTGCTTGTAACTGCCGTTCCGAGGCTATGGCCCATTATAACAATTCGGCTGGCTGGAATGCCTGCGACGTTCATTGCCCAATCTACGGCGGCCATACCATCGTAGAGGAGGCCTGCTTCTGAAGGCGTGCCGGTGGATTTGCCAAAGCCGCGGTAGTCGATAGCTAAGACATGATATTGGGAAGAATCAGTTAATGTGTGATAACTACCAGGGCGGAATCCTTGGGCAACATGGCCAACGTTCTGATGCGTAATAATATCAGTAACCATAATACGTAGATGATGCCAAGTCCTAGGCATTGACTAACTCCATGAACTTTACACGAACTGTCAGTGCTTCAAATAGTAGCCAACGCGATTTGGGATAGATTTTCATACAATATATTACGAGACGAGCTTCAGGGTCATTTTTGAGCAACTTGAATGACTCAGTTTTAGTGATGTCGTCGGAATACCCTGGTTGCTGGGCCTGAAGCTTCCCTTCGTGCTTTAGGTAGGTTGGAAGAGGTAAAATATGCCATGCGTATATTCTCTGGTCATCAACCGTATTTAGCGAGAACGGTGTTACCTGATTCCCTGTAGATTTATTACGTTACTCAGGCGTTGCTTTACCTTCATCCTCTATGAAACAAGGACCTACTGGCGAACCCCCAATATTCCGGGTTATTCACATCATGCCAGAACAACGTATTAATCCGATGACCGTATAAGAAGCTAACATCGTAGGGAATATTAGCGTGTGATAACTACATTTTCTAAACTGTACTCGATTGCCTTACTGTCGCTGAAAGAAAGGGGAGGATCCGAGTAAGATGAAAAGGACATAGAGGCCAATAGGGACACCTAGACTAATGCCTAAGGGGATAGCCCATTGCGAGCTTCGAGAGATCATACTTTGTGAGGGATTTCTTTCTTCCGATTTGCTGCTGTATTTCTTTGGAGGATAGATTTAGACAGTTGATGTTTAGTTGTTGGATGGTTAAAACACATCATATATACATGTTATGTTAGACCATGAGATTGGTGTTCTGATGATTGAATTGTATTGTACTTCAGGTACCTAGGTACCTAGGTTAGGTACATACTTGGGTGCTAAATTAGAACCGTACTGTACAATACTTTCCATGCCAGGCGTGCTAATAGAGTCCTATCTACACCTCTTAAATGCATGATTAGAAGGTCCAAGTTGAAATATAAGCCTAAAGGCGTTTAATGGCTGCAGGTGCACGGCTAGCATATGAATGCGGGTCCTTGCGGCGAACCCTGACAGCCTACATAGTACAGCCTGATCCTGCCCCAGGATAACCTGTAAGGATTTAGCTAAGGTACAATGCCTTAGAGGCAGAGAGGCAAGGCTCGGTAGGTACCATAAAAAAAGTAGACCCGCCTTTCCACCACTAATCACAAACGCTCACTTCTTCCCTTCTAGTTGTTGATCTAAGCTACTAGCTTAGGTACCCTTCCAAAAGTTTCAATTCCAAAAGTTTCAAAAGTTTCAAAAAGTTTCCCAAATTCCATCACCCAATCGAAATCGAAAAAACCCAAGCTGACTTCACGTCCAATTAAATTGCGTTATTGGCGTGGTCTTGAATCCATTTCCTACTGTATCGTTGCGATTTTCGCGCTTCTTGCCCCCCCATTTGTATCCATACGTGATCTTAGCTAGTCCTTTGACATATTATATCGTTCTACAAGATTGGCCATTATTATCAAGATGCTCTTGAACTCTCCCTTCTATTAATGGAATACGACATCTCCTTTTCCCCTCTTTACATTTCTACTATTGCGCTATCGAGCTTCTTCGGCGGGTAGGAGTCCTTGTATACTTCGTTTCGATGGAAAGAAAGCGAAAGCTTCCCGCGAGGGCTGCCGCGAGGGTTGAGCATGTCTCTAAAAAGCGAACCGCGACGCCTCCCGAGCGGTCTGTTACTCCAGCTCCAGCAGCAGCATCGACTCCGGCGCCCGCTGAGACTGCTCCGGAAGATCCCCCTCTGCCGAAATCTATCCAGGCCGGCAATCCTTTACCGACCGTCGAGCATCCGCAACCAGATGATCTCATAAGTAAAGACTACCAATCCATTCAAGAAAGGTATGTCTGATTAGTCTTGTTTACTAGCAGAAAATCCGCTAATGATGTCTTCTTAGCGGAGTTTTAGCCGAATCACTCTCCAGATCGCGTCAGAAATGGGTTCATGAAGGTGTCTTTGAGAAGTACTGGACCAAGCCTACGAAACGAAAAGGCGTCGTCAAAGAGGACCCCAACAACCCTCCCAAGGATAGCATGACCAAGATCGGCCAAGTTACAATAACTGTTGAGCCTCATGTCCTCGAAGCTACCATGTACGCTGTTAAAGATCCGAAATCTACGCCTACCACCAATTCTACTTTCCGACCCATCGTACAGTACGGCCCCCCGAATGGCACCATGCCCCCTCCTCCGAAACCAAGTACACCATCCACTCCCAACGCACCGTCGGCCTCGCCTTCACAAGCACCGGTTCAACCACCACCCCAGCCTCCCTCAGCAGCGCAACCGCCAGTACAAGCGCAAATTCCAACTCCATCCCAGCCGCATGTGCAGCAATCAGATCTCCAACGGCCTCCGCCTGCTACCATACCTCCCAATAAGCCATTGGCCTCCCCACGCGGCCTAGAGTCGGTTCTGGCCGCCCCCCACCACCCATCAACGCTTCCTCCCGCGACCGGCCCTTCGCAGCCAGTGCCTCCTCAACCTAGAGGGACCTCTCAGCCCGTACTGAATGTCAGTCGGCCGCTACATGCTCCTAGCTCGGGAGCAATTCCAGCTGTCACAGGACCGACTATTCCCGCGCCAGCCAAGCCGGCACCACAGGCCGCGAAACCAGCAACGCCGGCTGCTCCTGGCGCTGATCCTATTATAGTCACGCTGGCGGAGAGAGCGTCTGAAGATCCCCAACTTCGTGATCTGATGAAGCGTGTCGCTATCGGCGATGCTGCACCGGCAGAGCTGGCGCATTTTCAGAAGATAATTGACCAAATTACTGCCGATTATAAGAGGAAAGGAGGGCAGCATGGTCCCTCTGCAGATAGGCTCATCGTAGATGGAAGAACAGTGAAGTATTTTGCCGACGAGGTCCGAACTATACTTGACATTGTTCTCGCTTCCAACCCGCACCAGAGGTCGAACGACTTAAGAACACCACCCGGAAGCGATCCCTTAGTAATTCTGCTCGTGAAGAAGGCCTTGGATGATATGACTACGCGGGACATCGTTAGGAGAGTAGCTGAGGGCAAAACTAAATTCACAGATACGACAGACTTGAAAACAACCCTTGACAAGTTGAAAGATCTTGTAGTGAAGGAGACCCCCAAGCCTCCACAGGTGACAGCGGGCGCTCCTCAAACGCCGGCTACGAATGGAGTAGAGAATCCGACGGCGCAGAACGGTTCTGTATCAAGAAAGGCTTCACTTACTGGATCAGGGCAAAGCACTCATGCCCCTAGTTCCCAACAAGCCCTACGTTCAAAAGGGCCGCCGCCCTCCACCAAACCCGATATTTCGGCCATCGTATTGGAATTTTCTGGAGGTACCGGTGATAGGTATCTGTTCCCCAAGTACAGTATCATTGAATTTGTCAACCCCACTCAAGCCGTTGCATCTTTTCTCATAGTACGAAAGGGAAGCAAGCTGGAGTACGGAGGAGATCCCGCATTGGATTATTATCAGCCCGTGACGATCCGCATATATGCACAGTCCCCAAAGCATTTAGAGAACTTGGCTAGGGTGGTTGCTCCTCAGGATGAGGTGCGACGCTACATGGATGATGTCATGGATAATATGACGCGGGCTGAGTATGTGCTCCTCGCCATGCGCCTCCCGAGGGCGGATAAGGAGGAGCAAGCGGAAGAGGGCACCAGTACCCCAAAAGCAGATCCGGTAAATCAGCCTCACCAACCCGGGGTGCTGTGGAACAGTAAAGTGTCTTCTACGGCAACTCCGCCGCAGAAGCCCATAACAAAACCACTAGGCGATGATGAGCAATACCAGAGCTTCATCGCCACTGTAAGCTAGAAAGTCAGGGTAGAGAATGCTCTCGGATTCTTGCGTGGACATCTCCTGAGTTGAAGGGTTCGTCTTATCGTATAGGAGTCGAAGAAAATGAACGGCGCGAATATGGGTTTAAGGGGTTTTGTTTTAATGGGCTTAAGGATTCGATATGAGATACCTAGGTTGGGCGGAATAGGCGTATTTGCGCCCCTAACAATGCGACTGTGAACATTACGTATGAAGTCAACGGTGCTTTCTCACGCGTTCGCCGCGTTGCGTTGCGTTGTGTTCTTCACTTCATAGCACCCGTGTCAACAATTATTATTATTATTTCGTTTCTGATAATGTAGTTTGGTATGTATTTAGACATATACCTAGTTTTACATGTATTATCATCTCTTCACCTCCCGCTCAGCTTCTCCCCTAACGCACATCGCGCCTCGAGCAATTCGTTGAACCACTGCGTTCGCTCGTTGATAGGGGCGTGCCCTAAACCATCCACGATCAACCCTTCGCCCGGTTGCAGGTACTCTATTAACTTCCTCCCGTGGGGCGTTGATATCATGTGGTCATCAGTACCGTGCATGACTAGGATCCGCTCGCGACCTACTTTGTCGGCTATCTCCTTTAACTGCTCTGGGCTTTTGTGATGCCAGCCCGCGGCGATGAGCTGCAGCAGGAACCCCTTCTTGGTGAATCCGCCCTGGTCTCGCTGCTTAGTGACTTCTTGAGCAGCGAATCGCTCGTAGTTGCTGTTGAATTTTAGGTAACCGCCCGCGGGGATCTTGCACCGTGGGACGGATTCATCTGGTACGACGGCGTTGTCTGGTTGGAAGAGGTAGTTGGCGGGGAAGACTGTAGGTTATTAGCAAATTCTACATCCAGCGTAGCTTTAGGTAGATAAAACGAGTAAATATGTAGGCACTGCATCGATAGAGGAAATGGAGCCTTAGAAGTGATAAGAGGCAGTGCTAAAACGTACTTGCACCAGCGGCATACTGCACGCTGCGATCCAAGCTCTTCGGAAGCAGCATGGTGATGCGGTTCACCATGTTCTCGGTGAACGTAGTCGTGTTCTCGATGCGCGCGGCCGTGCATATCAAGCTCAAGCTGGCGACGCGCTCCGGCGCCAGGTACGCGAGCTCCTGCGCGATCATGCCGCCCATGCTGATCCCGCAGACGTGAAGCTGCTGGGAGCCCGTCCAGCCCACGTGATCGGCGACCTCCAGCGCGTCCCGCGCCATCTCCGACGTGCTGTACCGCGACAGCGGCTTGTCCGAGCGCCCCATGCCCCGGTTGTCCAGGATCAGCACCGAGTACTTCGCCCCGCGCACGTGCCCGAAGTGCATCGTCTGACGCTGGTAGGCGGTTTTGAAGAAGCCTAGGCCGCAGAGGAGCTGCGGGAAAAGAGTTGTGAGTTTTTCTTCGCTCTTCTTCTCATAACTAGGTTACCTTAGGTAGATACCTAGGAAACTACCTAGAAAAAAGCATTCATAGGAATAGTGTGGTGCTGGGGCTACGTACTATGAGCTTTATAGGGCCGTCGCCGTGGACCTCCCAGCTGATGTTTATGGGCCCGCCGCGCCCGGCAGCGACGGGGAGGAAACCGCTTTGGTGCGGCTCGAGCTGCCACATTACCGTTGGGAAGGCCGGACTATTGACCACATCCTCGACGGACGGGAAGGTCACTGTGGCCTTTGCTTCCGACCTAGTTCTTATCAGCTAGGCATGTTCGGTTCACGATATAATAGTCCGGACGCTTACATGGTAACGTAGTACAAGCACACGTTTGAAAAGGGGGAATGGTTAGTTATCCTGCTACATGTAGTTATAAGTTAAGTGTTGGGAATTAGAGTCGTATTGCCGGACCGGTGAGTTTTTACTAGGTACCTGTTATAGGTATCTAGAAAGCCTCTGTCTTCGATAAAAGTCTTCGATAAAAGTATATAAGTTCACCTCAGACAACGCCATTCAACTTTACTGACGCCCGCCAGTCAACAGGTACCTCGGCTGAGCTCTTCCATTAGGTATTGTACTAGCAGTAAGTGGACACCGCTACCTAACTAAGATATCTGCTTAATTGCATTTCTCTCGGCCTTTATTTCTGTTTTAGGAACTTATATAGAGGAGAATCTTGCATGATCTACATCTACTAGGGTCTAAACTGGTATCATAGGTACTAGCAAAACAAAATAAAAATGGAGATGAGGCAGTGAAAAGTGAACACAACAAGTTCTTTACGCCGCGTTATCGAAACCCGCCACGCCTGGTGCCTGAGTCCCAGCGTAATCATATTGTAGCGACCCTCCATACGTTAAACTCGAGTATCCCATTTGACTCGTGCGTGTATCCATTCCAGTCTTCAAAAACCCGCTGTTATCCCTACCACTACTATTACTAGTAGGGTTACTATAAGTCCCGCTCGTCGTTATAGACGATTGACCTGGTTGGACGTTGGGCGACCTGCTTCGGCTCCGTATCGATAAAGATTTGGAGACCTCTGCCGACGATGTACCTTCGCCGAAGTAAAGGTAATCTGTAGGTTGAGGGCTTGTATTTTGCTTGGCACTCGGCTCGTTTGACGGGCGTCTGCTGGAGACTGAAGGCTTTCGTAGTCCTTTATGCGACTTTGGTGCTTCCAATTCTGGTTGCGGCGACACTTTCGATATAGACTCGACTTGTTCTGGTGATACTGTGGATTCTGCAATATCCTCGGCTTCTCTTTCCCGACCTTTAGGTTTTACCACAATCTTGAGACGTTCTATGAAACCTGCGACGCGCATTTTAAAAGTATATAAGAGATGTATAAGGATTAGGTATTGTTATGTGCGAAATAGGTTGATTGAGCAGAATCGAATCAGTGTAATGTTTGTGAGGTCTAATATAGGCGTAGTCTTCGACATTTATTATCACGAGCTACAACCAGGGGTAGGAGTTATAAGGCAGTGAATTTACGCACCAGGCCGCAATTTCAACTACAAACGTGGTGGCTATTTGGCCGCTTACTTAGTAGGTATTCCTACCTAACTCAGCCGAGAAGACAGCGAATGCGCCACACTCGTATGGCGATCTTTTATGAAGTCATGGGATTTACTCAGTAGGTACATAGGAAAGTCTTTGGAAAAGGCTATTGTCAGCAGCTAAGAGGCTTGGAAAGCACGGCATGGACCTTGACACGTTGTACCTAGTTCAACTCATACTTTTGACTTTTCACTCACCTAGGTCACATAATAATACACAGTTTGATATCCCCTGAAAATAATTCCGAGCAGACGAATTTATTTGCTTAACTGGAAAAGGCTGTTATCCAAACCGCGAGATTTTCGCGATTCCTGAAACCCAGAAAAAAAATACGTAAAGACGTCTGTTATATTAAAGGGGGGCTGTACACTGACGATTACGCTTTAGTGCGCGATATGGAGATGTATTGGGTAAAGGCTTATGTTTCAGCAATCCGGCAACGCACAAAGAAGCCAGATTAAAAGAACAAGTACAACTTGGTAATAGTAAAGGGTATCTGCATTAGACAAGAAAAAGAAACCCCCTATGGGTATACCCTCCCAACCTCCTCATGATCAATAATCATAAAAGCCTCACTTAGAAGCTTCAAAACTCCGCATAATTAAGAGACGCAACTCTATGACACCAAACCCCATCATTCTCGCTCGTTGTTTAGAGGGTCGGAATGAATTTTTTCGAATCCTCTTCTTGCTCTGCGAATGATTGAGGGAATGCAGCGATGCCGGCAATAATTCCAGCGGCCATGAAACAAACTGAAATAACGGACCAGATGACACCCCAGCATTGAGAAGAACCACCGTAGCGCTCGGCGAACACGCTAGCATCGGAACTATTGACTTTACGGAGGATCAAATCATCGCACTGAAAGCCAATTAGCATTTAATGATATGCACAGAGGGAGTTGTCTGAAGCCTACAATATCCCAGACGCTGTACAGCGAGCTCATCACGCCGATGAAGAGCACCAGGAATCTTAGCGGCTCGGCATGGGAAATGAACCAGAAGGCCACCAAGAGTCCGACGGCAAGTAAGATAGTTACGATCGTAAGCCAATCTCTCTTTCCCCACCAGAGCGTCAGTAAGAAACACACGCCTAAAACTAGGCTGGCGATCTTGCTTGCGACGATGTCAAAGCCGCAGAAGATAAGTAGGGCACCGATTAGGGATGATCCTAGGTAACCAGCGGGTAGCGTGATAGCACTCTTTCCTCCAACCACTAGCGCCAATAGTTAGTTAGTATGTTTTATAAGTCTACGAAGAGATACAACTCTCAAGGCAACAGCTTCCAGGCATGGTGTGCAAGCAGCTCCAAAGAAAATTCCAAAGAAATACGGAAATAGATTTTTGGAGATACTTACTATGTGTAACACCTCCTTCACGAGGGTCAAGTGAGATGGATTTGACACGGCCACCTGTACAACACTGTAACGAGTCAGTAATTACTTATTGAAGGATTAAGTGGATCAACTTTGGGGATATTGATGAGCTGAGGCTGAATAGTTAATTTAATCAAGACAACACTTGCCTTGAAGCGAGGGGGGGGGGGGGGGTTGAAGAGATGCTAATGTTTACTTACGGCAGTTATAGCGTGTCCGAACTCATGAAAAGCGATGACAAGCATCTGAGAAATACAGTTAGTAAGGCAAGTCCCGTGTTGAATAAGATATCTCATATGTGGGCGGCAGCTAGTGGGTACAATACCTTGAAAGGCCATAACGACCATCGCACATAGGGAACATTCCATAAAATGGCAATAACGACAACATAGACGGCGATGATACCCAATGTGACTTTTTGGGCATCGCTGGTAACGGTTAAATCGCGGCGCGATATGGCATCTCTCCGGGCCATTCTAGCAACTTCGGGTCCGGCTGCTACTACGGCAGCTCTGGCGCTTCGGAGCAGATGTTCGGAAATGAATAGTCCGGGCCTCTCGTGAACCGGGGCCATGTTTATTTGTTTGTTTATAGGCGTTTCTTAACGAGTGTAAGGTAGCGTAGGAATGAGCGGCTGTTTTTAGGTACCTGAAGGCAAATTTACAAAGAGGTACGAAGGCATTGCAGGAGATAGGCTTTCTTTTTTGAAAGGCGGTTTTTTGTTTCTTCTAAAGATTTATCTTCGAAACCTGAAAACCCAAGAATCAACCAGCTGACGTGGACATGTGGGCTGATACGGCACACGGCACACGGCACACGCGTATGTTTTGCATGTCCTATTAGTGACTTTCAACTCTGTACGCCGAGACAAAGCATAACGCAAGCCTATCCTGCTGCGCCTCATCAATGTGGCGGTGGTTTGTTATGTTGTCAAGTACCCACCCCTACCTGGTGTATCTCATTATCGTGACTGACATGTCGCGGGGGTGGGGTTGCCTAATTTTAGATACCGAAGCCGCTAAAGCGGGTTCCCGTTAAGCCTTAAGGCGTTCCCTTAGTCAACCACCTTAAGATGTAAGTACATCTCACTATCAAACTACCTTAGGTACCTACATGGCACACAGCTTTACCTAAAATATAAAATATTAAGCTGAAGCGTGTTCTAGCTCTATACATGCCTCCCTACACTTAGGGCAAAAACGCGCCCTACTGGGAACTACAATGCAAATGTTCCATCCTCTACAGGAGTACTACTAACATAATGCATAATGCCATCCGGCTTTGAGGCTCCGCAAGAGTCTAAGTCAGAGGCTGAAAAACGTGCAGTAGTAAAACGTTGAGTTGGATATGTTATCGGGCCTATTTCTCCCTGCGTCGACAAGCCGATGCAAATAGCAGCAACCGACATGGAAATATCATCATGCCATTCCCAATTGCAGTCGATGCCGATAATATATAATAAACAGACTGGAGCGAGCGGGTACTGGCTTAGCTGTCAGCAAGATAGGATGTCATCATTTCTCACACTCGTAATATCGATGTAATGGAGTAAAAAGGTTTCGGATATCCGAGAAATCTAGGCGTTGAATACGAAAGAGATATGCTGCTTCTGAGTAACACGATCATGCGTGACATTGATAGTTCATAATTCTGGCCGATTCTAATATTATCGGAAGGGCCGACTCTTGCAACGTTGTAGAAGATATCTCTATCATTTCGATGATCAACAACCGGGGGAAGAGTTAGCCTACTATATATACAAAATAGTAAGTCACCGAATATATCCTATACTGAGACACTTAATTGGCTCTAATTGGACCGGCCGTTTATCGTGTTAAAGGACGAAGCTCGCTGCTATATATAAGGATGAGGCCAGTGCCTTATAGCTACAATTTGGGTAGCGTTGGTTTTCTAATTTGGGCGACGATCTACCATTGCATATCACGACACTTGGGCAAATAGTAAAACGAACTTAAGCCTTGGGCACAATACGAGGCCTACCATGGCTGCGATGTTACAATATTTCGAGTTTGTCTTAGAAGACCGCAATAACAGTGCTGGGTAAATTGGGAAATGCACTAGAACCCCCCAAAAGGATATCGCTGGGACCAATGGAAGCCGAGTTTTAGTGCGGGTAAAAGAGTTAAAGGAGGTAGGGAGGGTACCATTCCCCATCGTATAGAAAGGGGGGATCACTATTTCTCCACCGAAGTGCTTATCGTAGACCGCCGACTACATGCATTTGAGGCTACACCTACTATCTCTTAAGATTCTGGGCCCAATGGGAAGTATCGATCGTCGGGAGTAAGCGAAGAACCATTGATTGACTCGCCCCCTTTCCCTTCGGTCGGGTCAATTCAAAGGGCAGGTGGGAGGTAAGAATATACGATGACAGGTGCCATCAGACAACATATATAGAGATGTGAAGGTCGCGTAGAGAAATGGCAAAGTTGCCTCTCATCCACGTTACAACTTCAGTCCTCTCGTTCATAAAAGACTCCTACTAGAATTCAGTCCAAAATAGTCGATACAATCATTTCTCCCAAGATGAAGTTTTCCTCAGGCGCATCGCTTGTAGGCCTTCTCGCCACTGGCCTTGCGACCGCGATGGGAACCGAAGCACCATTTACTATCACCAAGTTCAACGCAGGGGCTACTCCGCACTCGTCGGTCGGATAGTGAGTTGATACAAACTTTCTTCGCAGAAGTTAATCTGTTACTGACCTCTCTGATAGCGTCGAGCTCACCTGGTCGTACTCGAACGGCCTGAATTCGACAAGTTGCTCAGCAAGACCAGGAACGTACCAAGTCTTCCCTTCAGTTGAGAAGACCGTTTGCAGCGACCCGTTGACATTTTTCAATTTGACCAAGCGTGCCGACGGCGGAGCGGACCTCGAGCTTTGGTATCAGGAGGCCTATGCCATCCACACTATCTCGGCGGATCAGATCGTGTGGACGAACCAACAGTCGCCCACCGGGACAGTGCAAGTCTACGCAGGCCCGCAGAACTTTACCGTGAAGGCAAATTACCCCGAGACCTAGGTGGTTGAGGCCCTGAGGGTGCTACTCTATGCGTTGAGCATTATAGCAGTAATGATGTGATAGCATTCGAAGCGGAGGAACGGATTTGCAAGCGTGATTGCTTGCAGTCGTGGGACGACGATAAGGGTACCTCATAATATTAGAGAAAGGGTGTTGTTGGAAAAGGATATGCAGCTTTCCTTCAAGAATAGAGCGATGTTTTCCCACTTGGATTCAAAAAAAAATTAGGTAGATAGCAATGTAAATTTCGAAATCATCATTAATAAACGTTCAAGCTCTTCCGTTATATTGGAATATTTGGATGTAAAGTTGATGCAAGTTGATGCCCGGTCTTCTGAATGGAAATGTTAGGTTGTAAGTGACATGATGTAATCCGGTACCAAGTGGAGACCGGGTACCTGGTGTAACGCCGTCTTGACCACCCAGCTGCATTAGGTGTAGGTACGTAATGTTAGGTACAAATTGTAGCGGATGCAGGTGCCCGTCCATCTTAGGAGGTACCTATGTACATGATACATCTTCTGGGTTAGCTTAGGTGATCTCAGCTAAATTTCATATTTCATATCGCCATTTCCATTCAACATATTGAACACATTCAACACATTCAAGAAATCACATCACTGCCAGCTGTAAGAGTTGTATTTACATGGCAACGGCGAACTCCTCTTACGATGCATAAGGATCATCTAGAATCAATTTCTTAAGCTTCACTCGCTTATCTTACATCCCGTCCGCTTCGTCTGTTTTCGCCATGAGCGCCACCCATTTACCATGGCATCTTTATCCTCCTCACCAGTGGCTTCAGCCTTGACACGTCCGCGAGTCACCATCGCTGTGGTCTCTGCCATTGCAGCAGTCTCGTTAGGTTTTTACTACTATCGTACCAGCCAGCGCCGACTTTCAGAACCGGACGTTACAACAACAACTACTGCTACTACAGGAACCAGTTTACATCGCAGCAACGCCATAAGACGAGCTCTCCGCGCGTCCCATCGTCATGACGACTCTTCAGAGTCTGATTCGCACGGCGACGAAAACGAAGATGCCGTGAATCTTGTCAACTCCCTTCTTGCCGACAACGTCACCGTCGCTGATGAACAGAATCCGACCGAATGGTACAACGACAACACCCAAGCCCCGCGGCAAAGGACTGGCGAGAATATAGTTACTCTCTTATTCCGCGTGTCCGAAGATAATGCGAGACGTAATGCATATGTTCATCGTGGTTGTCAGTGTAATGGTTGTGGCATGGTCCCAATCCGTGGGATTCGGTATCGCTGTGCCAACTGCGCCGACTTCGACTTATGTGAGGTATGCGAATCTCAGGGTCTGCACAACAAAACGCACGTCTTCTACAAGGTCAAAATACCCGCCCCGCCCTTCGGAACTCGCCATGTACAACCTTCCTGGTACCCAGGCGACCCCGACAGCGCTATTCGTAGTATCCCGCGATATCTGATTGCCAGGTGGTCTCAAGAAACCGGTTTCGAGCGTGTTGAGCTTGATGCATTCTGGGAACAGTGGACTTTCATGGCCAACACCGAATGGAGAGATGACCCCAACGGCCTTGGCTTGGCAATGGATCGTAAGACTTTTGAGCGATGTCTTGTTCCGTCTGGTGGTTATCGGCATGCTGCACCTAACCTGATTCACGACCGTATGTTTGCGTTTTACGACACCAACCACGATGACCTCATTGGATTCGAGGAGTTCCTACACGGCGTATCGTACAGAAAGAGGAAGGATAAACTGAGGCGCACCTTTGACGGATACGACATTGACGGCGATGGCTACGTTAGCCGACGAGACTTCTTACGTATGTTCCGAGCTTATTACGTGCTATACAAGCAGATGCATAAGGACATTCTCGACGGTCTTGATGATCACATGATGACAACAACCGAAGCACAGCAGCTTATCAACGGCAGGCAACCTTTAAGTAGTCTTTTTGGTCGAGAAGGAAGAGTCCCATCAGCTGATCACTCAAGGCCAATGGAGGGCAAGGTCTTCCGTTCGAATGGAGACGTTGAGATCAACGATGGCAAAGGAGTTGTGAACGAGGACAAGCAAGATACGGGCAACCGCGAAGAGATCCTGAGCAGTTTATTTGCCAGAAACGCGAGCCAAAGCCTATTTACCGAATCGTTCGGATCCTCTAGGAGACCACAATCCCCCGATGAAGATACTCGTTACTGGTCCGGAATAATTAACCCTCCCCATACTACGGTTGATCTGGCATCTTTACTCTCTGGCGAATACCCACAAATCACCGATATTCTCGATTCGTTCCATCAAGAAGGGCAACATTCTCTCGATGACGTCGAGAGCGCTTCGTCTGACGAGGGTGGCCAGAGCGAACCTGAAGGTGAAGGCGCTGACGAAGCCGACGAGGGCGAACCTGTCGATCGCAACTTACCAAGCGAAGCTACGGAGCCAACAACTACTCGCGCCATCCCCGATGCTAGTAGATTTACCAATACGCTACCTACGGAGAGCCAGCTAAGAGTTCAACATCAAGCAATGGTAGCTAATAGTCACCGACTAGGGATCGACAAACGGAAGAGGGTGTACGCCAGAAGGAAGCTCCTTGAAAGATGGAAACGACGCCAGTTTTATCTAGACGAGGAAGAAGGTGCTGCGCCTCCACAAGGATGGGAGGAAAACCAGGACGTACTGTTGAACTTGAATAACATCGCCGAATCATCCAAGTCAGCCCCCCATTTTCTATCTCCGCGGTCGAGGTCATCCTCCAAAGTTCGCTTCGCTGAAGATGCGGATGATTTTGAAACCAGGTCCAATCCATCTACCTCTTCGCGAAGTGTACCGGAGAGGTGGGGAGGAATGGAAATCCCGGACGCCGAGCGAGATGCTGGTAAAGAAATTCTCTACCAGGTTACGCAGCAGGCTTTCAACGAGCTCCTAGATGAGATTTTTAAGAAGAAAGAGGATCTCGCCGTTCAAGCGGCAGAAACCAAAGAGCAGCGTGAGAAATACCGGGAGATCTTAGACTCAATTGAGCTCGAAAGCGAAGATGACGAATCCAGAAGTCAGTCGCCGGAGGGACGTCGCCCACCCTCCTCAGAAGGAAGCCCTCCAATCTCCCAGCGGAGCTTGGCTGAATTGCTTTCGACGAGCGGTTATAGTATCCACAGTACTCGCCGAATCAACGAATCGCGTCCAGCTCCTGAAGTACAGAATGAGGAGAGTAAAGAGGAGGCTACCAACGAAGAGACAGATATCCCATCAAAAGACCTGGCTTCCCCTGAGCCTACAGAATATCGCGATCCTACTCTACCGCAGCACCGACCCAATAGTGTAGCTCAGGCATCCCCTAGCGGTCTCACACCCGAGGCGGAAAATAGCACTAAAGATAAAAAGCCGGCCAACAACTCCAGCCCGTCGAAGAATGATGAGACTGTCAAATCGAAAATTGTTGCCCCCGATGACCCGGACCACGTTTCGCGCTCCACACTGATGACATGGAAACGTCTTGACCTGGCGGAACAAGAAGCAGGGGAAAGAGGTGGCTGGGGTAGGCTAAACTACAAGGAGTTCGAAGAAATATATCGAGAACACGAATTCGCAGACAGCAGCCGTAATCGGTTAGATTACTTAGGCAGCTGGATCGATTTCTGTATTCCATAGGATGGAGTGAGGCCGTTCCTTAAGGTAATAGTCCAAGAAGAAAGCGAAGAAGCCTCGGAGCTCATCCCAAATCAGGAAGAGGACGAAGAATCAGATTCAGATTCAGATTCAGAATAAAAATAGAGACGCGAGCGACGAGTGTACAAATAAGTCGATGGTGCACTTAGTCAACAACCGATGAGGGAAGCGTATGTAGGTACCTACCTACAAGGTGTATTAGGAGGTATCCACTAACCTTAGTATTTGATGCATAGTTGGTGCATAAGTACAGGCAGTGTTTTTAAAAAACAGTTGATTCGCAAGAAAGTGCGGGAACATCTGATTCTTTAAAGTGTTCACCCGTGACTAAAGCAGTATCCCGTACCTATTTACCAGCATATCTGTGAGCGTTCTATCTAGGCGGAAGTGCTAAGCATCTAATGATATATGTGCGATACAAATATAAGCCATACGAAATAGAGGCGGATTATAAAGAAAGAAAGTAACTGGCTTCTAACATTACCTCGCCTTTTTTTTTTTGAGAACGTTTGAAACGGACGACAAGCAGAATTTATTGTCTTTATAAGGTACTGAGCTATAAGTGATATTTACCTACATATCTTAACAGGCATACAATCTTAGAACAAACGACAGAAACAACTACAGTACTTTTTCTAGTTGTTGTGTGCAGTTATTCCAACTGATGCATGTACCCGCAATGCCTCTCGTCCCTTGTTGCGTTTGAGGTAGAGTCCGAGTTCACAAGCTAACACTAGATTGAGTTTACCCCTTTACTACCCTTCAGCTAAACTCGGCCGCAGCACAATGACCTAGAAATTATGAGGTAACTTGGTCATCAGTGGCCCAAATCGTGAAAACCTACAGGCTATCCAGTTGTGTCAGTCTTGAACCATACGCATACGTCGACGTTAGACAATTTTTATATAAAAGTTTCGTCGAACTCCTCACTTGGTACTAAATAGATTGGGTTATATACACGATATGCCCCACGACTCCTGAATTGCCGAGAGATTTACGTGTATGTAATTTATCGGGTGGCCATGTGTATAACCATTGACAGCCGGCGGAGCCTCAGGGGGGTAGGATTGTGCAATTTTTACAACTCCTACAATAATATATTAACTATTTTTTACTACTTTTTTTTTCATTTACCGTTCGTAAGAACTAGTTGGGCCAACGTCCGCGCATTCGACTTAGAGTAACAAGGTTAGTGAGTTTAGGATAGGTATGCCATAATAGCCTGTTTTGGCTTTTACCTGGATGATGAGAAACCCCCGCCAAACTGCGTATAGCAAATCGGCTGTATGTAGGGAGGAATATATAATACTTGAATCGTCTGCTTCATGAATATACGAAGAAGGTGTATTCATTAGGAACAGATTGGATCGTCCTTAACACTTATCAGTTATTATTTGAGGGGCATAGTTAAAAGTATGGCTACCTCTGTCCTTCTAGCGTGGCTCCTATTCTCTGCATCGGCATCAGCTGCATGTACAAGAGACTTCCTCGTAGGGGCTACTAACAAATATGTTGCCGCCCAAGCTGCTGGGTCCAGCAGCGATATAGCCGCATTGGCGGCTCCCAATGCCACCTACACCGAAAATGAAATTCCCAAAGCCATTAATGAAGGCGTATTAACAGAGGCTATCAAGATAGACCACAACCGCAGCATCCACGACACCGTCAACTGCGCGACTTTCACCGAGCTCATCGCCGCGAGTAATCCCCACCAGTACGTCATCGGCACGCGCATACTCTTCAACAATGACAGCAAGATCTCGTTGATCGAATCTATAGTGACGGACGCGGGTGATTGGGCCTTCAACGCCACCGGATACCTATACTGGAACTCGCAGGAGAACTGGGATCCGATCCCCGAGGACAAGCGGGACAGCCGTGAGGTCATTAAAGCCGCCGGCGATGCCTACTTCGATAGGTTTAAGAACGAGAACGTAACCGTGCCTTTCGGCGTCCCGTGTTCCAGGCTCGAAGGCGGCGCGTCCACGGCACCGCTCAACATGACCGGCGACTCGTGCACGCTCGCGGGCCTGCCGTCCACGCTCGTAGTTACCAACCGCCGTTACGTTGTGGACGAGGTCCTCGGCGTCGTTGATATCTACCTCGGGTTCCCTGGACTAGACAGGTCGCAGGGCCAGAAGCCGATGCCGGACAGCCACATGTTCAGGGTCGAGTCCGGCAAGATCAGGTATATCCATACCGTTTCGTCGTGTGTGGAGGCGGGCTGTGGGTTTAATGGCACGATCCCGCCTACTTCGAGGATCAGGAGACTGCGCAGCTTTGAGAAGCCCAGGCTGCTTATGCGAGGATACTAGGACAGAAGCAGCTGAGGGAATGTAGGTAAAAACGCGCTATTGGTACTAAAAGGGTGTTATGCCGAAAAGACTGTATTCAGGCAGGCACGAAGAGGTCCGGTGTAATTCTAGGATGCCAATTTGATGATAATATCGGGATTCGGGAAGGAGTTGCTACGATGAACATAAATTTGCACGCCGGGGCAATATAAAAGTTCTTGCTTTTTATCAAACTACTTTACCATCATATCGATGTATTAACATCAATAGTTGAAGTTATGAGTTGTTAGACATGCTGTGTCCATCTCCTTTCGCACCAATCCCAAAACTCCGTCGCGATACCCTTCTCGGTGAAGCTCGGGGCAGGAAGGTAAGATTATTGCAGTAGAGTCCATGGTGAGGTCGACATAATGAATAATGAATAATGAATATTGAATGCTCCTTCAGCTCACTTCTTCATCCAGCCATTTACATGTTGCGACGTGTGAGCCCCTTACATGTATTATAAACCCCTGTCGTGATAAAACCGGTGGTGTTTAAGAGAGCTGCACTTAAACTCTTTCGACTAGTTGAACAAATCATTTTTCTTCGCATTTGCCCACAGCGAGAGTTTCCTAGATAGTTAACGTTAATGATAACGGGGACTCCTCAATAGGGTTACCATTTTGCTCACCTAGTCGCCTCTTTAGGGTCACCTTTATATGTCCACTTAATTCGGAAGCATTCGACCTACTAGTCCAGATAAACCAATATTTACTAACAGCTTAGCTACCATAAAAAGAGGAGGCACTGTAACGCTACGATTCAGCCATAATGACGTAATTGACAAGGTAATTGATATAATAAGTATAGATGGAAAGGCCTTTAAGACGACTCTGAAGCCCCGCTTGTGAGTTGTATCGTCAGTGTGAATCCAGAACCTTGTAGAACTACGGCCTTCTTTTTTCTCTAGATTATCCGGATTAATCGGTGCTTATAAATCTAATTCCACTGAGGACCCCGCTGCTCTGTTCTAAAGCACTTATTTTGGGATATTGAAATACTTAACACTCCCTTCGGACGTGCTAGGTTGTAGAAGGGTGAAGTTAACGACATCAACATTATATTGCATCACACTGCTCACACTGCTCACACTGCTCACACTGCTCACACTGCTCACACTGCTCAATCTCATAATTTTATTATAATCACAATAAGCACAAATTAGCCATGAAGGAAGCTCTCGTAGCCGCAGGTAAGTATTAACCAGTCCTACTCTAGGTAGTTTAATAAGTTCTACCACGCAAGGTTCAAGTAAGGTTAACCCTCAGCCAGGACCCAAAGTCCAAATCGTCGACTCGCCCATTCCCAAGCCCGAAGCCGACCAGGTCCTTATCAAGGTCGTGGTGAGCGGATCTAATCCTAAGGACTGGAAAGTTCCGGGATGGCGTAACGTCACCATAAACCAGGGCGACGATATTGCTGGTATCGTCGAAGAAGTCGGTTCCAATGTGACCGAGTTCAAGCCCGGTGATCGTGT
Organism: Daldinia bambusicola; assembly: GCA_022478815.1. Classification (NCBI taxonomy): domain Eukaryota; kingdom Fungi; phylum Ascomycota; class Sordariomycetes; order Xylariales; family Hypoxylaceae; genus Daldinia; species Daldinia bambusicola. The sequence continues at coordinate 43,701 of MU284240.1, forward strand.
CGCCGCCTATCATGAGATTATGAAGCCTCACGGGTCTTATGCGGAGTACGCGATCGCGTGGCAGCACACTACTTTTCATATTCCGCAGAAGACCACATTCGAAGGTATGAGCCAACAGCAAACGTAAATGAGAATCTTATACCTATGACATACTAACGGACCTACTTATCAGAGGCGGCTGCGATTCCGCTGGCGGCAATGACATCCGCGGTTGGGCTCTACATCCGTCTTGGTCTCCCGCAGCCGTGGACGCCGGCAACTGGGCCTATCCCCCTTATCATTTACGGGGCGGCTTCCTCCGTCGGTGCCTACGCCATCCAGCTCGCTCAGAAGAGCAATATCCACCCTCTCATCTGCGTAGCTGGAAAGTCTCAAGCCCACGTGGAGAGCCTAATCGACCGGAGCAAGGGGGATACTATCATCGACTACCGCGACGGAGATGACGCCGTCGTGGAAGGTCTGAAGAAGGCAGCCGGCGGATCCAAGCTCTCATACGCGTTGGATGCAACATCAGAGCACAACAGCTACGTTAACATAAGCAAGGTTCTTTCTGAGGGCGCCAAGATCACAACCGTGTTACCTCCGCAGAACTACGAGTTCCCCGCTGGCGTGTCGCACTCCATAACCTCCGTAGGCTCCGTACACTCAGACGCTAAGGACTTTGGCTTCGTGTACTTCCGGTACCTGGGACGAGGGCTGCAGGAGGGCTGGTTCAAGCCGCAGCCGCAGGTAGTCGTGCCGGGTGGACTTGGTGGCATCCAAGAAGCGCTGGAGAATCTAAAAGCTGGCAAGGCGAACGCTATCAAATATGTCTTCCGGATTGCCGAGACGGAAGGCGTTCAATGAAGGGCTTTAGCTTATGCTAGATATAACCATATTTCTGACATGGCAACCTTTTCTTAAACACTCATGACGTCGACCTACAGGCTCAAGAAGATGACATATGTATTATAATAATAATAATAAGTTGAGTTATGTATGAGTCATGTGAATGTACATATCTTGAAATGATGAAAATGGCTGTATAAACATGATCTGTGTATATTTTCCGAAACTTCGCAGATTTAATCATCTTACTAACCAAAACTTCTAATGACCTTTCTCCAATATAGACATCTCATACAGACGTAAACTGGCTTTAGTTGCTCTTGTATACGGCGACGTACTTGACCTGAAGGCCGCTGCCAAGACCGGTAGTTGTGTTACCGTCGGGCTGACCACCCCCTATATCCACATTAGCATTCCATCCCACCGCCTCAAGGAGTCATCAGAGGTGGATTATTCATAACCACTTACCAGGGAAGTTGCTACCAACCGCCACGTTGAGGATAGGGAAGAAGCTCTTGTGAGCTACGCGTCCCCACAGCTCGCCGTCCCCTACGTCGCTGCCCTTGATCTGGAAGAACTTGTTTCCGTCGAGATACCACTCTAGGGTCTCGTCTTGCCAGTTGCTGGGTGAGCGGTTGACCTTGATGGCCCACGTGTGGAAGGACTCGACTTGGAAGTGCTCCTGGCCGCTGCCCTTGCTCAGGTGGTCCTGGCCGCCCCGTCCGTAGTGGAGAGTGGCGAGGGACCAGTCGTTTCCGTGGGCGTTTTCGAAGACTGGGAGTGTTGGTTAGTTACTTGTGGTTAGTATTGGCTTATAACATGTCTTATAGCCTTTCGTAAAGGAACTCGTTCACTTACTATCCCACTCTCCGCACTGCGGCCACTGAACGTCCTTGCCGTTCCGGATATCGTTACCGAGAGCCCAGAACGCCGGCCAGATACCCGACTGCTGGTTCGCCGGGAATGTCCCCGTGCGCAGCTCGGCCTGTATCAGCAACCGATGGCCCGCGGGGCAGTTGAAGGCCTCCTGGCACTCGAGACGGGCAGAAGTCCACTGCCCGTTGTCGTGGCGAGGGGTAATATGCAGAACGCCAGAGCCGCTCAGCGAAGAGTTGGAGGTGCTCGTAGTGTAGTGCTGCACCTCTTGGTTGTTCGGGTTGGGACCGGCCGAGACGATCTTCCATTTGCCCTGGTTGGGAAGAGATCCCGCTGGTCCATCGAAGGTGTCGGACCAGACGATACTGTAGTTGGTTTCAGCTGGAGGAGGAGACATTGTGATGGTCTTTAAATAAGTATATGTATAAGTGTATATGAATCAGTTGGCTTTATAAGGTTATTGGTGTTTGGTCTAGAGCAAGATGATCTGCGGTGGACTAGGCAGGGAAAAAAGATGATGGCGTCTCGGCCCTCCTTTATAGTCTGCACGAAGCCACTATGACACAAGCTGCTCCATAGGTGGCCTCTGATACCAGGCGGAGGTAGCATCGTGAGATGTCATGCGCCGTGATGGAGACGGAGACCAAAAGGGCATGATGACGAGATTATAGTTAGTAATGGCTAGTGGTATTGCCTAGTATCGACATAGGTTACTAGGGTGATATCCCATTGAGTGGTTTCCTTCTCTGCCGCCCTCAGTAGCGCCGAGCATGGCTCCATTTGCCAAGTTCTAGAATGAGGCCTTGCGGGTGTTTATTTCCAGCTTCATCGTAGCTCTACTGTACTAACTATAGTCTGACTGTTTATTGATGAGCTCAGCATGGTGGACAGCCAATAGGAGCATTCGTACGGTGAGCTCACCATTCCACACTTGGGTAAAATGGTTTTTATATATAGGTATACTTAGGTAGTTAAGAGAAAAGCTCCATGACATATTACCGAATGAAGATATCATGTGGGCATTTCGGAATGGATTTAATGTGTCATTCCAATGTCAGGTGCAAGAGATGAAGTTATTCCCGTAGTTACAAAGGGGGAAAAAAAAATCGGACTTACAGAATTTTGCGTTATGATTCCGTTATTCGTTACTAGATTTTAATATATTGTAGAGTGTAAGAAAAGAATTTAATTGCCTGAACGGTAGCTCGCTGCTCTGCTGCGTTGCTTATATGATAGTCAGCATTAAACCATGTGAGAAACAATGCGAATGGAGCTGTATGATATATTTATTAAATTGCCACTTAGTAATTTCCACTGGTCCTTAGTAATGAGATCTAAATATGTTAGAGAATGCCTTAGAACAACCTCATGGCTTTGCGATATATCAGAGTAGAGGAGGAAAGTAGGTAGATGGTCTTATAAAGTCTAGATCTCAGAGGCCTCCTTCAATACGTTACGCTACTTAGAGGGTTACATTTTAATATTCAAATCTGGAGATCAAGAGCGTACCAATGTGAAAGCGGGTGATTGACCACATCTATTTTATATCACCTGAACTCCACGATACCTTAGGTACTAAGTAACATGAAAAAAGTCGAACTTCCCGATAGTGTCAAGTTTTAGGTCAGGTATGTACCTAATACTAGTTAGACTTAAAAACTTCCTTTTACCTAGCTTCTAAGAGATGGTCTAATCCTTATCAAATCTTTTTTTTTTTTAAAAAAAAGAAGAAGAAGAAGAAGCGGTAGTCTAACGCCTATACGCAGATGGTGGCACACCGTTGCAGTAGGTATAGCGTTCCAACGATTTAAACTGTTGGAGTCTTTCAGCCTTAGTTGTCATAGATGAGAGATTTCATGCCTTAGCGGTAGGTAGTCAGTATCCGCTACTAATCACTTTTTGTGTTTTAATATCAGTACCTCATGTTGCCTTTGTTTACCTCAGCCAGGTAAATTTACCTACCTTGTTCAATTCACGGCAAATTGCTATAGTTAGAGTAAACATGAGATGCCATCCTAGTAGTATTTCCATTATGTTCTCCCACTTCCGGCGTCAGGGATTCGTCTGAGCTATCATACGTGAAGGTAGGTACTAGCACTCAGCAAGTATGAATCTGATGATGCGGATGGCTCTTCTTATATGCCCGAGAAGCGTGCGAATCGCTTGTTGCAGTCTTGTAAGACCGATAATGCTTTCATTCAAATTTATCCAAATAGCTACGTCATATCGAAAGATGAAGAGTGAAGCTGAAACCATGAAGTGTGCTAAAGGTTGTCTAATTGTTGTTGACTAGCATTGATGAAACGTGATACTGACAGCATTACAAGAGGACTAGTACTTTACCCTCTTCGTTCACTGGCGATGACTCGATGGGATGATTTAGTCAATAGAACTTCGGACTATTATCTCTCAATCTTGGAGTAACGGGATGTCGGATTCTATCTAATCTTCTTAACTATGGACTCTACCAGCTTGTATCCGCTTAATTTCCCGTGTATAAGCTTTTCTTAGTATCACGCGCCCTTGTCTAAGGGGTTCGTTTTAACCGACCCCAGAAATAGCAATTATCGCGATAATTTGAGATCTATAGAGACCAGACGAAAGTGAGTCGAGATGGATGCTTAAAAAAAGCTTATAGGATCTCCACATCCAGAATTCTACGACATTAGGTTCACAATTGTAGACCATATGCTGTTGAGCTCCCTGAGGAACTTCTCGTATTCTTCGTTTCAATCCTCCATATCGTTCCTTTCCTGCGTTTATGTTTATCAATTTGGGCGCAGGAAGAATCCAGGGGTTCATCGTAGTAAGCAGTCACCTATTTTGAGTACGATACCGCGAGATTACATTAGCTATAGAAAACACATGCCCAGGTAGATTAATTGCTTAGCAGAGAGCGCCAGCGATTATCAATTCAGATTCTCCAATTAGACCTCCAGTTGATCTTAGTTTATTTGATCAATGGGTACTTCCTTCGCTCGTGAGGTGTAGTCTAAGTTGCTTCGGACGCTAATATGCTAGGCGATCTCAAAGTCGCATGATATCATTCTTTGACAAGCGGAGGAAGAAACATGCGCCTAAAAAGAAAGCTTGGCTTTCCGTGCCGCTGAATGGGCGGAGGCTTCGCACGATATCTCGCAATCGCATCCTTTCCACTCCCTTAACAAGATGGATGATATCTTGGCCTTCTCCTTGTTCACGACATCAACCTGTTAATTAGAAGATGTCTTAGGTCGGTAGTTATGGAAGTAGAGCTATAGCTCATACTTCTGGGCGTGGACTCCTTAAATAGTTTGAACTGCGGCGGATAAAATCCCACGATCTCGTGTTGAGCATGATGTCTTGTCCCTTCGTCTTTCAATGGTTCAGCTCAAGATATCTTTTCATGCTTCGTATTAGCCCTAGTCGCTGCCAACACTGCGCTGATGCATCAATGACAAACCAATGCCGAGCATGATACTAAGGGTTTCGCGCGATGCTCGAGTGTGATGAAGCTAATACTTCGTAGTAGGTAATTGTTCGCATTGCGCCAGTAACCTTAGTTGAACAACACTTTTTTAATATTTGAACAACAATTCCATTCCTGTACTAGTTCAGCCACCGACATACACCCATATTAATTTATATTGGGATTAGTCCTAACACTATCTACATATAGAATTTATACTGTTCGTACCTAATGTAACATCAAAATATCATATCATTATATTACCTTTTAATTAAAGTTATTACCATTACTTAATATAATAATATGTAAATAAATAAATATTAATTTATTTAATTTATTATAAAATATTTATTATTTAATTTAAATTAATAATTTTTTTTAAATTTATTAAGGTTATATTATTAATTAAAATATTATTATAATTTATATAATTTTTTATTAATTTAATTAATATACCAGTTTTAAATCGTACGAATTTACTTGTTAAATCTTTTATATATTATAAACCTTTTTATAAAAAAAACCCTTTATTATAATAAAACTTTTTATAATACTTTAATTTATACGATAAAACTTATAAAATTTATTTATATTAAATTTATAAAAAGGGTTTTTAACTTATAAAAAGTTATATAACATATTATAAAATTAAAAAAAATATTATTAATATAAATTAATATATATAATATTATTAATTTATTTACCTTAAGTTTAAAAAGCTTTAAAAAAATAGTAAAAGTAATAAATAAAAAGTATTATAACATTATAATTATTTATATAAAACTATTATTTCTTATAAAAAACGTTAAAATAATTGGTTTATTAAAATTATTAATAAAGTATATAATTATAAATTAAACTTTATTAACGTTAATATTACGTTTAAATGAATATAATACGATAATTATAATTTTAATATAATTGTATTATAATTATTAAAAATTAATACTTTAATTAATTATTAAATTATTAATTACTTATTAAATTATAATTTAAAATTTAAAATTATTAATTTTTATATTAAATTTAATTTTAAAATTAATTTTAATAACCTTTATAATTTAAATAAAAATAATAATAAATTATATATTATAATTTAAACTTAAAATCTTATAATTATAATGTAAAATATATTTAATATTAAAGTTAAATTATAATAAAAATTATAAAATGGTTTTTTAAATATATAATTATTAATTAAAAAGTTATAACATTATAAAGAAATTTATAATATTAAATATAAAATTAATATAAACTTTATATTTAAAAAGGTTATTCATTTATTTTAAAGTTTTAAATAGTGTATTAATATATAAAAATTTAATTTTAAAGTACTTTTATTTAATAATATATATAAGGTAACGTATAAAATTTTATTATATTTTATTTATTTTTTTTTAATATTTTTTACATGTAATATTAATTAATATATCGTTAAATTAATCGATTTAATATACTTTTTTTAAATATAATAAATATTATAATATTATACACTAATTTTTATATAATTTTTAACTTTATATTTAATAAGTTAAAAGTTAATTTTACCTGGTAATTAAAGTGCTTAAATAAATTATAAAAGCAGTACCATATTAAAGCGTTTTAAATTATATTAAGTGATTTTTTAAAAGCTTTTAAAAGGGCTATAAATCAAGCCTTTTAAACGTTATAATAATTATATATATAATATATATTTAAAAATATAATTTACCATATAAATAAAAAATAAATATAATTAATAATTATAATGGTTAAAATATTATTAAATGTTAATAAAAAATGTATAATTAACGATAATACAGTTATAAATAATAATTAACTTAATTTAAACTTTTTATTTTATAAAAAATTTATTAATAAAAAAATTAATAAAAATTTTAAAAAAGTTATAAATTAATAAAAAGTTATTTAAATTACCTTAAATATTATAAGTAAAACCCTTTTTATAAAACCTTAATAATTAAACTTTAATATATAAAAATAATTTAATAATTAAAATAATTTTATAAAAATTTAAAAAGTAATTATATACGTTAATATAAAAAAAATTTTTTAAGTTACATAAGATTTATTAAAATAACAATTTTAATATTAAATACATAAATATATTTATTTTTTTAAACCTTAATATTAAAGAAATTTTATAATATTTAATAATAAATTTAATTAATTATAATTTTTATATATTAAAATAAAGTTATTATTACCCTATTATTTACTTTTTTAAAAAAGTAATAACGTATTAACCACTTTATTTTTTTATTTATAAAAGTAATTAATAATATTTATAACTTAAAAAAACTTTTTAAAAATATTAATTTTTAATTTATATATATAAATTTTATTATTATATTTAATATTATTATATTAATTATATATTACTTATAATATTTATTAATTATTTAATTTAATATTATTTTTTTTAACATTATTAATTTTATTAATTTATAATTTTTTAAATATATAATTATAATATAATTATTATTAATTAATTAAAAGTAATTTATAAATATTTAAAATATTATATATAATATTATTATTATAGTTTAAATATTTTATATAAGTTAATATATAAAATATATATTAATTATAAGGTTATATATAAATTAAATTTATAAATAATTAAAATTAAAATATTTATTAAATACTTTAATATAAAGATATTTTATTACATTATATATTATATTTCACTTAAAACTTTTAAATAAATTTAATAATAATATAAATTAACTTATAAAAATTATTTAACTTAATAAAATAAAAAAATATTTTAATTAATTTATAAAGGTAATTTTATAAAATAATAAAACTTATTTTATAAATATATATTTTTTAATTTAATATATATTAAAAGTAATAAATTTAATTTTATTAAATTTTAAACCTTAAAATTAATTAATTTTAAAAAATACTAATAATTTTAAATTAATGGTATTTTAAATTTAATTATTAAAAAAGTAAAAAACTTTAAAATATTAAATTTTAAAACTTTTTTTAATTATTAACGTTATTAAATATATTTTAATAATTTACCTTTAAAAGTTTTATAATGTAATTTAAATAAAATTAACTATATAAACCTTAAGAAATTCGAATTTACTATTAATTAAAAACTTTATAATTAATTTTTTAAAAAAGTGGATTATAATAATAAACGTATATTATTTCACGATAAGGTTTTAATTATAAATATTAAGTTTATATAACGTTACTATAGCCGTAAAATAAATATTAAAAAATAAAAGTTTTTTATCATTAATTTAATTATTTTAATTTAAAGTTAATAAGGTTAATTAAATTTTATAAATTAGTAATTAATAATTATAATAATAACATTAATATAATTATTTTAACAATAATATATATAATAATATATATAATAATATATAATCCTTTTATTATTAATTTTATTAATAATAAAACTTATAATAAACTTATTTAACCTTTATAATTTACATAATTTATAAAATTATTAATAATAACTTTTAATGCTTTTATAATAAATTTAATAACTTATAATTTAACTTTAATAAATGTTTATATTATAATTATAAAAACTTATATTATTTTAAAATTAATAATTAAATTAATATAATTAATTAAATTAAAAGCTTTAATAGTTATATTATTATAATAATAATTAATTATAAAATTTATTAAATTAATTATTAAAACTTAAAAAAAAATATAATTATATATATTATAAATAAAAGGTTATATATTTAATAATTATAATATATAAAAAATTATAAATATATTAATATATAAATTAATATATAAATTAATTTAAATTAAATTAATTAAATTA